>VWYP01032100.1:302587-336094 GCA_013400435.1 Pycnonotus jocosus
TTTTTTTTTTTTTTTTTTTGAGACATTGAAGAAAGAAAATGGAGCACAAGGGGACAAAAAGAATTGCTGAACACAGCGTGTCCTTTCCCCAGCTTTAGGGAATAGCCAAAGAGTCTCTGGGAAGAACCTGAGCTGCAGGGAGAGAAGGGGGAAGCATTCAGGAGGGTGGGACAGTTGTAACGTGGGAAGGGCTACACAGTCCTGCTCCCCAAATTCACATTCAAGATGTAGCTGAACTAATAAAAAGCCCAAACAACAGAGTTACTACATGAGTGGATTGTTAACCTGCAGCTGACCCCTCACTTTTAATCTCAATAAATGAAATGAAGCCCATATAATCACTCCTAAATTTGTATGTGTATCTGTGACACATATTTTGCTCCAGAAGATCCTGGCAGTGGGGAGGGGAGGGCAGCTGTAGGATCAGAGATGCTGCAAGGTGAAAACCCTCCCTTTGTTCTGCTTTTCTTCACCCACCTTCCCTGTGTTTGGGAGGGAGTGTTGGCCTGAATAGAGGGAACTTTTTTGGCAAATGTTTAATTAATTAAAGGACAGAAGGTAGTAAATTGATGGTTATAGTGGAATGTCTTCTGTGATGCTAAAACCATTCCACTCTAAAGTGATCTTGTGCCTGGGACAATAAATACCCCACAGATAACAGAGCTCTTGACCGTGAGCCAGAGCTCCTCTGGCCATTTGATAGATGAGAAAAAGATGTCAAGTACCATGGCCAGGATCAAACAGCAGATCTGTGATGGAGCACAGAATTAGAAGATTGGGGGCCCAGCTTTGAGCCTTTTAAACCATAAGACTTTATTCTTCCCCCCCACTGCTCGGTCAGGATTCCACAGTGGCAGTGTCCTGTTCCCTAAGGGAAGGTCTTTTTTTGTGATGTAGTAAATAAGTATTAAATTCCTACCATGGATATACAGATACAGACTCTGCTATCAGCTTTTCTTTCTTTTTTGTTTGTTCTTCACTTTTCTCCCTGGTCAGATATGGATTTCCTCCTTGGAGCATACCTGGAGTTAATCCCTTAACTCTGCTCTCAGTTGGTAGTCCCTGTGTTCTCTCTTGTGGGCTACTGCCTTTTGGCTCTGTAGGAGAACTGCATCTCCACACATGTGATTTCATGTATGTGGACTCTCCAGAGTTCATCATCCAAAGTTGTTGTGTGAACTTTTCCTGCAGGGAGTCCTCGGGCACGTGGAACTGGTCCCCGTCACTCTCCTGCAGCAAACAAGATCTGCAATTTGGGTGGTTCACATCTGAACCCCAACATTCAGTTTGTCCACCTCAGCTCTGCAGACTCATCCAGACCCCGCTTCCTTCCCCTCCGACGCTTGCGTGCTCTCAGGGTTTGAATTACTCGGTGCTCTTTTTCAGCAGAGTAAATAGGGTATCTGTAAGTTTAAACATTAAGGCCTTTGTCAGCCCACAGCGAGTAGCAGAGGCCTCCTGTGGCTAAAGCTATGTTTGGGGGAGGCCCTTGTTTGACAGTGTATGGAGTTGTGTTGAGGGATGGTTTGGCAGCACAGACCAGAGCAGGGCACAGGTGGAGCTTTGGCAGGAGCCCTGCTCCTCTGTCCTCCTCCAGCCACTTGTCCCCAGAGCTTTCAGTCCTTGTCCCAAAGGGCAGAGCCTCTGGTGGAGTGGAGGGACAGTGTGACCCACAGGACTCAAATGAGGTGCCTTTTTATCTCCATCATTTCCTGGTAGATCATCCAGCAGTTGTTGTTCAGCTCCAGTGTGTGCCACCTCTGCCGTGTGTTGGGTGAAATACTCCTCCTTTCTACTGTCCAGAGATTGCTGGTGTTTCAAATCGTTTCTGGCAAACACGTTCAGGAGATAGTACAGGCTGAAATAGTGGCTCTTAAACTGTGCTCTGTGGGACCATGCAGAGGGATTTGCAGATTCATTAAATGAGATTCATTAAGTGATGGAAATTTTGATAAAAGGAGCCAGGAATGCCCGAGAAATTCACGGGTGTTGACAGACATCCATTGGTGCCAAAGCTGTGATGAGGAGTGGAGGGAAATGACACAATGTGTTGGTGGCTGAATGCAGATGAGATGGGAAGCTCCCTGAAAACCCTTCATTAGTGGCCAGAATTGCTCTTCTGGAATATTCTTCAACCTGGTCAGAGCTCAGCCCTTTCTTGGAAAGCAGAGATCATCTTTTGTGTTTCCCATTTGGTGTTTGAATCCAGTGTTTCTTCAGTCCTTTGTGTGCCAGAGCATTGCTGATAAAAGGGGTTTCACATGGCCGAACAATGCAGATTGTGCCTTTCTTCTCATGGAAATACAACTGGATTTTCACAGCCTTATTTTGGCCATCTCCAGCCACCCCCAGGAGAGCTCTGCCTAAAGCTCTTGTGCCCCCAGTTTACCTACCCCAAACCAGCAGCTCCCCCTGCATCCCCAGGGGTGTCAGTCTCAGATTTGATCCGGTGCCATGAAAAACCTTTTTGCATCTTTACTGTGGAACACAATTGCTAAGTCCATAATTTAAACCTTCTGATGTGCTGCCCCTGGTGCTGCCTGTCCACAGATAAGTGGCTGGCAGCAGCTGCCCTTCTCCCTGCCCGTGCCATCCCCATGCCCCTTTCCACCGTGTTTCTCTGGCTCCAGGCAAAACCGAGCATAGCGTGACTCACATCAGTCTCCTGTTCTCCCTCTCCCTTCCCATTTCTCTCTGGACTTTTTCCACGCTCCTGTGTACTATACAGCAGTCCTTCAGCCAGGATTATTTTATGCCATTTCTTAGATAAAGGACTTGGAGGCCAGAAATGTGTTATTTCTGTGTTAACTGGAAGAGCTCTTTGGGTTGAGAGAGGAAACTTTGCTTGGATTGATGCCAGAAATAGTACGGCTGCCCCTTCCCTTGACTAAATGACCTTCAGATTTAATATTGATGTGTAGCTTTATTCTTGCTCTGATTTAGATTAAAGAGGTGATCTTTGCTGGGAACTGAGGTGGGAGAGGCCTGAGTAGGGACTTGTGCTAAGAGGGGCAGCAGAGGAGCTGAGCACAGCACCACAGAGAATATCTGCATCCAGTGGGTGTTCTCTTTCCCTAAAAGACATGGTGTTCCTGTTGCTTTGAACAGGGATGACCTCCCTGTGCTTCAAGCCAAAAAAGAAAAGGAAATCTCATTTTTTCCTACAACTCTGAAGCTGCTGGGATTGTTGAAGGCTTGGAAATCGGGGCAAGCCCCTGAGTGAGTGGGCCTGAGCTGGGATTGCACTTGTGGAACTTGCTCCCAGTGCTCTCCTGAAGGCTGGGAAAGCAGATTGCTGCTCCCCTGGAAGGCAGGGAGCCTTGGGGGACTGCACCTGCTTGGTGAGTTCATACCACTGATGCAGTTCTGCATTGGTGTTTCTGTGCTGCTTCAGTGTCTCCTAAAATCCAATATTAATTGTCCTTTACTCCAAGCCCAGCCCATTTCAGCCATGTTTGGCACTGCTGAGAACTTCTGCTTCTACTGGAGATCTTCCCTGGCTTCTGCCTGGTTTGTCCTGATGTCATTACATGGTTCAAACAAATGTATTTTTTAGAATCATAGAATGGTTTGGGTTGAAAGGAACCTTAAAGGTTATTCAGTCTCACCCCTCTGCCATGGGCAGGGACAGCTCTGCCTAGATCAGGATGCTTCAAGCCCCAGGCCTTGAACATTTCCAGAGGTAGGGAGTCAAAAACTCTCTGGACTTCTCGATGCCTTTGTGTGAGCTTAAAATCCTCCTTGCTCTAATGAACTGTGAGGAAAACTGAAAAAAAAACCAAACAAACAACTTTTTAGGAGACTTTTGTGAGGAGGGTTTAGAGCTTTTGTGTTCCAGGTACAGAGCAGAGTGTAATTTTGTGATCTCAGAGCTGTGTTCAGGAGCACAAACTTGGTGTTGGAATTCTGCATTTGGAGACGTTTGGTTTGTTTGCAGAGCTCTGTCCTCTTCCTCCCAGGACATGAAAGAGCAGATAAGGAGGGTGAGGTCATCCCAGCAGTGCAGAAATTTCCCAGGCCTCGAGCTGAGCCTGTTTCAGTGTAATCACTTATCCTGAAGTTTCATTTTGATCTTGGGCTGCAGAACCTGTGGAGTTAAACAAAAGCCCCCCTGGTCCCCATGAGCCATGACAAAACACCCTTTGACCTCAGGTCTTAACGGCTGCATAATGAGAAGTGAAGAGACTGAAGCTGCTTTTTCATCCCTGCAAAGATGGGAGTATCCCGTGCTGCTCACTCCTCTCTGTCAGTGTTTACTGGGTGCACTGGGTGGGGGTGAAGAGGAAGACTCCATCTCCTGCGAGATAAACCAAGAGGAAAATGAAACAGGTTTTATTTGTTGCTCTGCTCACTTCCATCCTGGAGTTGACAGTGATCAGAAGTGGCCAAGTTGAAAACAAGTTTCTGCATCGTGTGTCAGTGTGTAGTGAGCTCTGTTGTTGGGAAGTTTGGTAAATACTGAAGGAGCAGTCAATTCCCCTCTTGCAAGGAAAAGCTCTTTACTTTGAGATGAACTCCATTTTTTCCTTGGATATCTCACTGTGAGGTCGTTTTGCTGGTGCTGCCCAAGTGGGGAAGCTTTGGGACACTGAGACAACTGTGGTGGCATTTGTTTAGATCAAGCTGGGAGCAGCACAATCAGGAAATGCTTTTGTTGGTGCCGTTTGCCTTATGTTATGAGCTGGAAGGTTTTAACATCCTGGAGAATCAGTCCATAAATTCTGCCTTCAGTGCTCTCCTAAATAATGAAAACATGTCCCAGATAAGTCCTGTTCTGACACGGTGTTGTGTTAGTGCTGCTCACCAAAGCTCGGGGCTGCCATCCTCACCCTGGCAAAAATTTCACGTAGTTTCTGTAATATGGAATATTGATTTACTGTGGAGCATAAAAATGTGCCATACTCAGCAGAAGGGCCTCTCCAATTGTTATGCTCCAGGAACACTGCTGCTCAGGAATGTGAAATAAATTTTCCCTTTTAACAATGGATCCTGATTTGCATAGTCTCTATTCTTGTTCCCCCGGGGACTGTGGCACTAATGGGCTGCACCGAGCGCTCCCCCACTTGGACACCAAACTCCTCTATTTGCACACATACAAAGGCCTTTGCTGTGGAACAAGTGTAATAACTTCTCAAACAGTTTACTCTGTGCCGTAATTGTCTCCTCTCTGTTGTGCTCTCAGTTTTGTTTGAAGAACTTAGAGCACTGAACACCCCCGTCCTTCTCTTCTTTGATGTTTTAACTGCATTATTTTCAGGGATGCTTGTTTTCCAGCACTCCAGAAAGTCACATCATCCCATGCTACCAAGTGTGAGGTGATCTCATGGTGCTGAAGGGAGCCCAGGAGCTGGGAAGTGACTGGTTTAGCTCTTCTGCTGCTTTGTTTTGGCAGCAAGCAGAGCTTTAGGATGGAGTTGCAATATTCAAGATAATGGCTTGTGGTTGTTGCTGGCTGTGCTCATGATGCTTTAGTGAAGATGTCAAACCTCTGTTATCACTTACTGTATCCTCTTAGTGAACAGGAGTCACTGGCCCTCAGCTCTTGAGTTTGCCAGAAGTTATAAATCTCTGGGTGGAATCCCACCTTTAATGTGAAGAGGAGAAAAAAAAATGAAGAGCACAATTTCCAATGGCTTTGTGCATCTTCTACTTCGTGCTTTCTTGTAGAAGAATTTTAACTCCTAGTGAAAAATCTGAGTCTAAGAAAGGTAATGATTCTCCTGTGCAACTCAGACCTACTGAGAAGCTGCTGTAAGCAAAATTATAATATTGATAAAGGACCTACTCAGCAAAAAAAAAGGTTATGCTCCTAGAAGATGTTTGTTGTAAGCTTGAGCAATTGTATTTTAGGCATTTTGAGGGGAAAGTGGGCATTCTTGGTTCATAGTTTGTTATGTTGAGAATGGCATCTTAACCAGAGCTTTAAGGTAAAAATTCCCTGAACACAATTGTGAACTGAACACAATTGAAACAAACTTTGGTGCCTGGTGTAGTGTCACCTTCTCATTCCTGGATTTAGCTGCAAGGGACTAAGGAGCTGCCTTAATTTCTGGAGTGATGATGATTGGGCAGAATCTGTACATGGGCAGCTCATGTTGCTCTGCTCTGCCTGCCCCAGTGCCCATGGGCCTGTGGAGAACAATACTGAAAAATGGGTCCAATAAATTCTCTTAAAACATGGTATTTTTCAGCTGACTGCTCTGCTGTGCCTCTGGACAGTTGGTTTTCCTGGTGTAACAGGCAGCTTGTGGTGACCACACTTCTCATCTCACCTCCTGTCCCTCAGCTTCCATTTCTCACACCTTTGTCCATGGGTGCTAAGCAGGGTTCAGACATGGCCAAAGTACTTGGATTGGCATAGCTGGAAGAATAAAATCCGAATTTTTGGCTATTGTCACAGAACAATTGTGGCTGCTGAGGGCTCAAGAGCAGCTAGAGCTGGGAAGGGCTATTTTTCAGACAGTCAGCTGAATAAATGCTTGGGGGCAGTGTATAAATGTCATGGTGTAAAGATCTGGGGCACTTGGATTTGAAATAGCACAAAAGTACTTCTGAGGCACCATTCTGCCATTTCCAGGCTTTGGTGGGGGAGCTGCTGCCTGTTCCTCTGGAGGTTCACGTGTTTCCACAGGGATTGTGGATGGGCTGGGAAAGGGCAGCACAGCCAGGGAGTGACTCAGTGTCCCAGGATCCGCACCCTGAGGCCCGGGAGTTAATGGGAGGGGAGGCTTCGTCACCAGCCTCGTGTAGCACCTGGGGCTGTGGAGTTTCACCTTCACAGAATCCTGGAATCCTTTCAGTTAGAAAAGCCCTCTAAGACCATCTTGTCCAGCCTAGGACAGTGCTCTGGAACTGCTCTGCTGCCAGACCTGAACTGCATTGCTGCAGCAGGGCCAGGCTCTGAGTGTGGCATGGGCAGCAAGGACTGATGTCACAGCTCCTGCAGGTGCTGGGGGTGGTAATCCACAGCCAGCAGAAAACAGGAGGTAAAGAAAACGCTGATTTTTAGTTTACTGGTGAGAAACTGGGTACTTCTGTCTTGGGGCAATAGCTTGGCTTAGCCCTGCTCACGCTGTAGGATTTGTGCTCCCGAGTTTTCCCTGAGCAGTTGGGGCTTTTCAGTGGAAATAAGTCTTTAGTCCCAGCCTGTGGAAGTCCTGGGTTTGTGTGAATCTGGGAATGAATGAGCCGAGAGGAGGCTGGAAGGAGATGCAGCAGAGTGCCGAGCACATGCTGGGAATAGAAGAGCCCTTCAAAGCTGATGGTTCTGTCCAGGGCTGGGGGCGGGTGTTCAGCTGAACAAACTGTTCACTTTGGCTTCTTTGCAGGCAGAAATGTTACGAGCAGCTAATGAGATTGTTCTCCAGCCTTGTGGGGTTTTCTCTTCCTCCCTCAGAGTCATCATGAGAGTGGGTTTGGCAGAGCCTTAACTCTTGCTCCACACACTGATCTATATTTGCATTAATCCAATAATAATAATAATAATAAAGCTTGATGAGGTGAAGAATGAATGTGAAGAATGTGTGGGGACAGGAGCAAAGTGGAAAATAGCAGCTGAATTGGTTGTCTTATTGAAGAAAGGTCCCCTCCTGTACCTCCTGGGCTCTGTCCTCATGCCATGGGGAGGCTCCTCTCTGGAAGGGGCTGTCACCATCCCAGTTTGCCTCTGGAAGGTGAGGGAGGCTGAGCTGTGTGTCCCTGGGGGGAAAGTCTCAAACCCCAGAGCTTTGCACCACTCTTAGGTGGGTTCTTCTGTCCAAAGCTTTGTAGGAAAGAGAAGAGGAAATACAGCGTGACCTCTGCTTTGGAAGGTGACTGCATTCCAGGGGACAGCAAAACCCCTGAGAATATGCCAGTACAGAGTGGAGGAGAGGAACCATATGGAAAGTGCCTGGAAAGCTGGAGTTTATTGCCTCATGTTGTGGCATCAGTCTGTGAGTGTCCCAGGCTGCCGGGTGCCCTGGGCTGTGCCACCTCCTGGCATCACTGCCAGAGGCATTCTCTGCTTGCCAGTGAATCCCTCCCGTGGCTGTTGCAGCTCTCAGCCTGCCTGCAGAGTTGCTCTGTGTTTCTGTGTTGTGTTTCTCTTTCTTCTGGCATCGACTGTTTCTTCCAGCGTGACCTGTTATTCCTCATTTAACATCAAGATGGTTTGGGTTTGCTCAAGTGCTTGGAGTGGCAGAAACAATCTCCCTTCAGACCCCAGTGGCTGTTTCTCATTCATTCTGCTGATTCCTAGAAGTGGTTCTGATAATGTAGCTCCCCTTCAGCCTGTAACTTTCCAATCTGAAACCAGTTCTAGCTCCATTTTTCTGTGCTGCTCCATGTCGTTACCAGTATGGTTTAGCAGCAGCTGGTGGATCTGCTCTGCTCACTTTGCAGCTGGGCCTTTAGTAGGGCAGTCTCCTGGTGAAAAATAAGTCTGCTAATCTCTAATTCCCTCCGTTTGTTGGGGCTGTGTCTGTCTGCCTGGTTGGAATTCAGCTGCATGGGCTCAGCAGAAAGCAGCATGGACTGGTGGGCGGATGGGCTGACGGAGGGACATGAAGCTGAGACTGGGATTGGATATTGGAAAGAAATCCTTCCCTGAGGGTGGTCAGGCCCCAGCACAGGGTGCCCAGAGCAGCTGTGGCTGCCCCTGGATCCCTGGCAGTGTCCAGGGCCAGATGGGACAGGGATTGAAGCAGCCTGGGACAGTGGAAGGTGTCCCTGCCCATGGCAGGGGGTTGGAACTGAGTGATGCCTGTGCCAGGGCCTAACCACCCTCCCAGGGAGGAATTTCTTCCCAATATCCAATTTAATCCTTCCCTCTATCACTTTGAAGCCATTCTCCCTTGTCCTGTCACTCTATGCCCTTGTAAAAAGTCCCTCTCCATCTTCCTGCAGATTCTCCTCAGGTTTAGAAAGAAAGGAGAAGGTTTTCCTCTCCTCCAGAGCAAATGGAGATTTCAGATCTGTGGTGCATGGTTGCTCCTTTCTAATGCCAGATGAGAAAAGAATCATTTTCACCAAATGCTTATAGAAGCATTAAAGCTGAGAAATAATATCCAGTTATCCTAGAGCTGATCCCCATGGGGGGGAACATCCATCCCATGATGTTGCTGCCAGCACCTCACAGGGAAGGGTGGGACCCAACTGGGAAAGGCTCAGTTCTAAATATAGACCCACACTACACTCGGTGCTGTTTTGGAAAGTGTGGCTGAGCCATCGTTCTGTTCTTCCCCTCCTCCACTGCTGCCGCAGGGTGTCAGAGGATGGAGTGTACATTAGTGTTTCGCTTTCTTGGGTTATTTTTGGTTCCAATCCAGTGGGTTTTTCTGGGGTAGGATGTGTCCTGATTTTAAGGTGAGGAGCAGGTCTGCTGCTGCTTGTGCTGCCATGTTGCTTAAGAAACTGAATGGATTTAAAACTTTTTTTTTTTTTTCATACTTAATCTCAAATTCTATGTGATCTGAGCAAAAGAATGGTCTGTACTTAACAGCACAGGCCAGTGTTCCAGCAGGCAAAGGTGCTTTGTAACGTTGAGAGAGGCAAACCTGGGAATTGGCACTTCAGGTGTACTCTCAGCAATATTTGATTCTAAAAATTTACTTCTAAAAACAATTCCCAGGGCTCTGTGGATCCCCAAAGAGCATACTGCTGGCTTTACACAGGGAGATATTCCAGAGGGAAGGACTTGAACTCCTAAAGGTGTTTTGGAAAAGGTCTTGGAGAAGGCTGGGAGGGCAGAAAGCAGCAGATGCTGTTGCCTGTTTTGGGGGATGTGGCCTCATCTACACTGGCTCTGCAGGGACATCCCTGGGCAGCCAGAGGTCCAGCAGGAATATGAATAATGTGTCTTTTTCTGACTGCATGGGTTTCACTTGCAGTTTGAACTCCTCCTTTTCAGGGTATTTCTGTTAGTTAATTTGAAACTTGTAATAACCCCGGGACTTTTTTGTATTTATTTCATTTTTAGGCAAGTTCATTTGGTAGCAGTTATGCCTAAATCAGGGCAGAGGCCCAGGAGGTGCAGATTTTTTGAAGAACTTAATGGTTTCTGCTCCTTCCTTTCTGCTCCATCTCTGCAGCTGGGGCTGCCTCAGTACAAAACCTCATTTACCACGTGGTGCTTCTGCTGTCGTGGCTGGTTTCAGCTCTGAAATGGGTTCATCTCAGCAGAAGACTTTCTGGTTTGATTTTGGAGGAAACATCTGGACATTGCTGTGTCTCCCCTGCCCCACGTGCTCTGGCTGGTTCAACATTGCTACACAGAAGGAGGGGGGAGATGGGCAAAGGGAATTATTTTGTGATTAATTTCTTAATTGCTGAGCATCCAGATGTGGCAAAGGCTTTGTGCAGCAAGATGGATTTGTCAGCACTTTTCTGCTGATGCTTTGTTTCCACACCATGTCGGGGTTTTCTTCCTTTCTGGGCAGCCTTAGTATTTATCCATGGGAATCAGGATGCTTAGGGTATATTTTCCTGATATTGTGGCTTTTAACGTGGAGAGCAGAGCCAAGGATTTATCCATTCCTTCCCATCTTTGTGTTCCTTTCTGCCCTGGAGTGCAGCAGTAGGGATTGAGGGTGTTTTGATGACTGTTGATGTTATTTCCTGGCTTCTTTATTTTCTTGGTCCATCTATCAGATGCAGAAATCACGTTTCCTTTGCTGTTGCCTGCTCTGTCCTTTGTAGCACCTCATTGCAGGAGAGCAGCTTGTGCAAGGTTGGCCCTGTTGGTCCTCTCCAACTTATAAACCCCAGCAGTGGTGGTTGTGAAACTCATCACTGAGGTTTAATTGTGGCCACATGGCATGAACTGCTGTTCAGGTGGATTTGGGGACTGATGACAGAGACTTTTTTTTGAAGGCTTCAGTCACTGGGTACCCAAAGATGTTGGAATATTGCTCTGCAGAGACATGGCCCTTTGCAGCACATCTGTAATTCCTTGGTAATCATTAGCAGTGCTGAGATGGTATCAGATGGAGCTTTTGATGTGTCTCTCACTTCTCCCTGGATTTTTGTGGCCCGTGTGATTAAACCCCCGCTCAGAATAACGCTGTGTGTTGTTGCAGGAGGCGCAGGGCAGAGTGGAGGTGGGCAGCAGACCGTGCTGCCATCGTCAGCCGCTGGAACTGGCTGCAGGCGCACGTCTCGGACCTGGAGTACCGCATCCGGCAGCAGACCGACATCTACAAACAGATCAGGGCCAACAAGGTGAGCAGCAGCTGCCTCTGGGCACCCCCAAAGCTTCTGCTTTGCCTCCTCCTGGCTCTCTCTGGTGCTTTTCCCCCCCTGCCTCTCTCCCAGAGCAGATTGCAAAGCTGTGACTAATTGTAATGCAATTTGGCATGGGCTGAGTGTAATTCCTGTCCCTGGTTCAATATGATAACGTGAAGGGAGCAATACCTTGCTTTAGAGTCAGTCTTTGGTGCTGTTGCATGTGTGATGCTGTTCCACATCACTCAAACCTCTCTCTTTTTTATATATATATTTTAAAACCTTCCCATTCTTTCTTTCTCGGAGTAGCTGAAGATGGAGATAAAAACAGCTGAGGCTTAGTGGAAAAGGGAGTGGCCTGTGGAGGAAGTTAGTTCAGATGCTATCTGAACAGGCTTAAAATTGAGTCTGTTCCATAAAAAAATACAAATTTTTGGTGCTGACCTTTCTCTGTACAAGGAATTTTTTTTTAGCATTACTCTCACATGGTGGGAGAATGGGTGAGAGCAGAGAAGGGATGAGGAGGGGACTGTTAGGGAGACTTGTTCAGGCATGCACATCTAAATGTCAGGCCTTGGAGGAAGGAATGTCTGGAGTTTGTGGCAAGAAGGCTCCTGGTATTGCATCAACTGAGAGATCTTCAGGAATTCAGTCTGGCAAACGCCTTTCCCAAGATTTGTGCTGCTCTGGGGGTGGTGGGGAGAGGCTTCAGGGGATAGAAAGCAGGGGAGGGAGACTGGACTTTGATGCAGCTGTGCAGAAAAACAGGCTTAATTGAGTGAAGGCTCTAAATGAGTAGGTGGAAGAGCACGGCTTGTGAGCAGAATCCATTACGGGGATTAGTGCAGAAGGCTTCTGGGAAGTGGACAAATGAATGATTCTTCAGAAAGAATCATCTTCCTTCTCTTTTCAAGCTGATGGTGCAGCATGGTTTTAAGTACAAAATACAAAATAGCTGGACGTTTATATGCTAAAAGTTAAGTAATGCAAGAAATTAGAAAACTCATGTGGAAGGTTCAGGGCTTTCACCAGGTGATGACAACTTGTCAGGCTCGTGAAATGGGCTGATAATGGTTCCAAACATCGCCTGTGTTTTTATCTAAGGCTGCAGCCTCAAGGTCTGAAGGGAGGTTCTGGCCAACAGGATCATCCTCTTTGATTTGTTCAAACCAAAACCCAACTGTGATAACCCAATACATGAATTTAAGATAAAACATGTTGCTTAAGGTTCAGAACTTGAGTGTTTTGGGTAGTGGCTGTTCTACCTGAAGAAGAAAAAAACAGAACCACGAGTATTACATACCCCATCTCTGATAGGGCTTGCTAGGGGATTATTCTTGCACCCAGCTGTCATTATCTTGATGTCACTGAGCTCTGGGATGGTTGTAAAACAGATTCTGTTTGCTCCAATGAAAAACTGGAGAGCATCTTAAAAGGGCTTGGAACAAGAATAGGAGACTAGAGAAACAGCCCTGTGTGTCAGTAACACATGAGCTTGTTGGAATGGATTTGGCTTCAAATTGTACAAGGAAAACAGTTAAAGAATTTGGAAACACCTTGTTTTTTCTATCAGTGTAACTTAACTCCAGCTTATTTGGCCATAAGGAGGTTAAAACTTAGCTGCTGTAGGAATTCAGAGTTCTCCAAGTTCTAAAGTTCAAAGAAATTTGATTTCATTCTTTTTTAGGTTAATTACCTTTATATGTTAGAGTTTACATCCCAGTGTACCCTTCAAGAAAGACACATTGCTGTGTCTGATCAAAGCAGGGGAGGGACAAGGCAGTCAAAAATAACGCAATGTTTTGAGGGTAAACTGCTCCTGGGTGTCTCAGCAGGAATTGTGCTCTCTGCACACCGGGATTGGCTCAGTGGGAGCCTGGTGAGATTGGAGGAAAACACCAAATCAGGGAACGTGTGCTCAGAGCTGGTTGTAAAATACCCTCTTTGCAGGCACTTAAAAATAGCAGCGTGTTGAGGGAAGCCTTGCAGCTCTGTCCTCTCTCCATAACGTGTCCAGGTTCCCCTCCAGGCTCATTTTGCTGTGACACATTGTGCAACCTGCAGAAATGATTTTAGGTGACTGAGCTGCCTCTTCTTGGTCTGAGCAGCCCCTTCACAGTTCCTTGTTTGACCAAATGCAATTCATTGGAGTTTGTCTTTGTCCTGAGCTGTGCTCGTGGCCTGTAGGTTCCACCAACTTCCTAATCCATTTGCACATTTTCTTCGTTCTGATATAGCTCAGAATATGCATAATTACAATGACTTTATTTCACTTGGTGTTGTTCTGAGAGCAAAGCAGTCCTGCCTTTAGATTAAGCTTCAGTTAAACAGAAACAGGACAGCATATATTAAACTGATAAAACAGTGCTCAGCCACTGTGCTTTGTCCCATTCAGTTTATAGCAGTGTCTTTCTTTCCTTATTGATTTTTTGTAAATATTGCTTCTTTGGGAGGGTGTGGGAGGGGGAGTCTGCTCAGACTAACAGGTTTGTAGATTTTTGTCACCCACTCAGAATGGTTTGCTTGGCTGTGGTGGCAGGTTCCTCTCTGTGGGGTGAGAGCAGTGGCTTTGCTGCTCTGTGCTCCAGCAGGAATCTCCCTCTGGCTTGGCTGGCACGTGTGTCCCTGGAGCTGCTCGTGGGCAGCAGGGCAGGGATGGCAAGGGACAGACAGTGGTTCAGAGCCCTGTGAGCTGGCTCCAGCTGCTGTCCTTCGCTCTCTGAGTTCAGCTGAGATGTCAAGAGAAGCCAGGCAGCAGCAGGGGACTGGGTTTGGCACGTCTGGAAGCCGTGCTGGGAATTCAATTCCTGCTGTGCAGCATCGGGGTTTGGGGGAACGACGCTTCCCTGTGGAGGCCAAAGGATCTGCAGTTAATTCCTGTTCCCTTCTCTTGCAGGGGCTGATAGTTCTTGGTGAAGCATCGCCCCCTGAGCCTGCAGTAGATGATTCCTCCCGTCCTGTTAGAGCTGAAGTCAAGCTGGAGCCTGGGGCCGACCGCCTGGTGAGTGCCAGCAGTGGGACTGACAGGTCCAGCTGCTTCACCTGCTCCAGTTTTGGGGAGGGAAGGGTCATCCCTTGAGCTGTGGGGCAGAGGGATGCCCAAACCACGGGACTGGCCTCGAGGAGCAGCTCCTCCCTGTGACTCCAGGTGGGAATCACTGATCTTGGTCTGTAGCTTGTCCATTCCCACGTTATTTTGGGGTAATAAACAAAAGGATTTAAGCACCTTTTAGAACAGAGTTCCTGGGGGCACCTTTGTAATATGCATTAGCATTTTGTGAAGCTTTAAAATCCTAACTAATCCTTTCCCTCCAGCACAAAAGTACCTCAAACTGAGAGCAGCATGATTAGCAAAGGCTGCTAAAGATGTGGCTATTTAATATCTGCCTGAGCATTCCCCCTTGGAAAGGGCACTAATGATTGCAGTGAGATGCACTGGAAACTATGCAGAGTGCCAGGTATTTATTATTTAATGCAGAAATGTAGGGCACAGACTAAAGGCTTGGTCGTTCTGCTCAGCCTGCCTGGGATTGCTTTGGATCCTGAGGGATGCATCCATGTATTAAACTGGAGGGTTTGGAAGTTGTGATGGAGCAGGAGGAGAAGGGTGGTCCCTGAAAACTTCTGCAGGTTCCACTTGGCACTTTTCTTGTGTGCCTTCTTGGGCTGCTCCTGAAAAGGGAGTTTATTCCCCTCCCACAGGGACTCACACATCACTTCACACTCCCAACTTCTCTGTGACAGTGCTGGAAGTGTCACGCCTGGGCACCCAGCCCCTGGGTTTGTGCTTAATTAGGGCTGCTCATTAGGGCAGGGTGTTGAGTCAGAGCCTTGATCTGCTCGAGCGAGCCAGAGATTACCCAGAGACATTGGGTGCTGCATGAGGGCTCTGACTGGAAGGGGATTTTGGGCTTTTCCTGGAGAGGTGCTTATCATTTTGGCACCCTCCAGGCCTTTTCCCCCCAAAACTGGCAGAGGAAGAGACACATCTGCAAAGTGGAGCAAAGGGAGGAATCCATCCTGTCTCAGCCCCAGCTCCCTTGGATCTCCTCCTCCCCGAGTGCCTCCCTTGGCCAGCACCGGATCCGTGTCCTTGGGCATCAGCTTCATACGTGGGATGGGGCTGATAATCCCCAGGAGGAGCTAATCCTATCACCAGTGGAGGGAAGGAAGGGCTTTGCAAATAAGGCCTGGGAATATCTTCTGGGAAATGGAAGCTCAGTAGGTGAATAAATATTTTTGCCTGAAGATGGAAATAACGTGAAGCCCTGAAGACATAACTTGGTTGTTGATTTTGGTTCCTTGGATTGCATGTCTAGTGAGGGGCTGCACTTGATATATTTAATTAGGGGGCAATATCTAGTAATAGGTGAAGGTCTGAACCTGCCTGCTTTTGTTAGGGATTTTTGGGAATACAGGGGACATGTTGGCTCATGACTGACTGACTGCACACAGCTGCTTTGCTGCCCTGATGTGCAACAGCACATGTGCTACAATTGAATCTGTGACACTCCCCAGGAGTCTCAGGGGTCCTAAGGACCTGGACTTCCAGACCTAAAACACACAGAAGAGCTCAGTCAGGAGCAGGGCTGTGATCCTGGTGTGGTGGATGCTGCTCTGGATCCCAGCCTGGCTGCCCAGCCAGCCCTGGAGGGCAGCAGGGCCTTGGGAGGCACAGCAGGAGCTGGTGTGAGAGTGCAGGAGGTGTTAACTCTGCTCCTGTGTCAGGGTACACCCATCTCAGGGTGATAAAGGGAGCCTGGGCCTCTCCTGATAAACACACGTTGGATTGAGGAGGCTTTGCAGCTCCTCCCAGGAAGCAGCTGAGTCCCTCCATTCCTATCTTGAGCCACCAAGACAGAGAGAACCCTTGGAGAAGAAGTTCCTCCTTTAAGACCCTTCCTGGAGAAGAAAATAAACGATTTCAAAAGAGCCTGTGAGTCATGAGTACCCGCCCTGCTGCACCAGGGGTGCCTCTGGCGGGTGTCACGTGGAGGCTCAGCCTTGCCAAGCCTCTGGAAAGCAAAGGGAAAGTGTTCAGCTCCTGCATGACTTCACCTGGCTGAGTGCTGGGTTTACCTGATGGCTCAGGTGTGATCTAATCTTGTTCTTCTGTCTGTCTGGATGGCAGAGTTGGTCTCATCCTGCCTTTGCTCCCCCATAGGAGAGATGTCTCTTTCAGCAGAAGTGTAAAACCCCTGCAAAGTTCCTCAAACAGGCCCAGGCAGAAGTTGTCTGAGTTGTTAGAAATTGCCCTTCCCTGGGTGACTCAGGTCTCTGCTCCTCTGGAAACCGTTAATCCAGCCCTGCCATGGCCTGGTTTTGTTGTTTATTGGGTTGGGGGGGTGTTTGCAGGAAAGATTTAATCACCACAATCCAGATGGTTTTGGGATGGAGTCAGGGCCAAGCAGGGGGCTTGGCTGACCATCTGTGTGGTGTCAGACCTCTGCTTTTGCCTTCTTTCTTGGTGCTTCNCTGGTTTTGTTGTTTATTGGGTTGGGGGGTGTTTGCAGGAAAGATTTAATCACCACAATCCAGATGGTTTTGGGATGGAGTCAGGGCCAAGCAGGGGGCTTGGCTGACCATCTGTGTGGTGTCAGACCTCTGCTTTTGCCTTCTTTCTTGGTGCTTGAACCACATCACCGCTGTGTGTGCTCAAAGGGGGAACCCCAGCGAGAGACAGGGCAGGGAGTGTAGGAAGTGCTGCACAAAGGAAGAAATGAAGTTTAACCCCAGGGAGGAGCATGTCTGACACAAAACCATGGGGCTGAAGGTGGTGAATGCCAGAGGTATGGACACTGGTGGGCTGCAGCAGAGTGGGGAACAGGAATGTCACTGGTGGGAGGTAGAAAGCCAGTGTGTATCCTTGGAGGCTTGGTGACAATCCTGCTGCTCCCTGCAGAGCCAGGGGTTTGTGTTTCAGGCAGAAGGGATTGGGGAACACAGTGTTTTTAGCTCAATTTTTACTCCCTTTCCTCTGCCAAAAAGATGTTTCCAGCTTTGTGTTTATCCAGCACTTTCAGCATTAGAGACTTGCCCTGCTCCCATCCAAACCCTGGGTTCACACTCACTTAAAACACTCCCTGAAATGCTGCTTGGACTGTGTTTGCACAGGTAGTAACTTAAAATGCAAATTCAGTTTTGCAAGTCAGTTCCCCTCTCCCTCCCTCCATGTTTTCCCCCAAAGTGCTTAGGCAGGAGTTTTCAACCACATGGCTCAGAACAGAAACCAAGCTGCAGGACAGACTGCAGAAGTTTACAGGTGGTGATGAACTTGTTTGCACCATGGAGACAAAAAGCTAAAATCTCCTTAAAGCCCTCAGCCTTTCATGCTTCTGGTTGCCTGAGGGGAATTAAAGTCCTTTGGATCTTGGAATGAAAGAGCTGCCGTGTATCCATCCTCTTGCTGCTCCCTGAGATCTCCTTATGTCCCTGGTCTCCTTTTCATACAGTGACTTCTGAACCCTGTTTTGAATTCCTGTGTGGAAATTCATGGCTACAGTGCAGAATCCTCAGCTAAAACCCAGCAATAAAAATTGTGGCTATTTAAGAAGCTTTCATTAATTGATATTTTTCTCACCCTTCCTTAGAGTGTGTCTGGATCCCAGCCCCTAGAAAACTTGGGTGTTTCTGCTGCAAATACTCCTGAATCCCATCCCGCCAAGCCCTGTGGAGCACCAAGACCCGTCAATGGAGTTATTAACACGTAAGCTCTGGGATATTCTGCAAGAATTTGCTTTTATGATCTTGGCAATGTCCTATTGGAAATCAGGCTGTAACTGGGTCGGTAATGGTATAGATGGTGTGTTTTTTTCAAAAAGTACAGTAGCAGATCATGCCTGGAAACATTTTGGAGGAGATTGCTTGCTTGAGGTTTTCTACTGCATTGTTTTGCTGAAAATGGAATTAAACTGAGCTGTGTTTACATGAACAAGCCCTGCAGGCAGCTGTGCACTGAGCATGGGCAAAACTTGTTTCTTTATGAGTAGTTTTAGTACAGCTGCAAATTGTGTGATTCAAAGGTACTAATGCCCTGCTTGCAGAATTATCTGTAACCACTGACCCACTTTATTGGAGTTATGGAGGAATCCCATTGATCTGGGGAGTAAAACTTCCTAAATTCTTTATTTCTCCAGGCTGCTTTTGTTGAGAAGGTCTTGGAGTGGGTAAATGAAAACAAGTGAAAGACATTCCCCAATGCTACAGGGTTGAACCACTTGAAAACCCTTGAAAAATATTGCACTTGCTCAGTGCCTTGAGGAGGCAGGGAAAAAGAGAGGGGAAAAAGGAAGGAGGGGAGGGAGGGATGGATCCTGCACCGATGTAGTGCAAGCAGATCAAGGAGCCCCTGGCTGCAGCTGGAACACTGCAGGCTGTAACAGAGCCCTTTGTATCCCTGTAGCCTTTGAACTGCACAGCCTTAAGACCACAGAGCTTTAATGTTTTGCATTTTTAGAAATGAAACACTCATAGAATAGACATGAAAAGGTTCTGTAGATGAGGCGCTGCTGCGCTGGGATCTGCTCGGGGCACAGGGTATTGATGCCAGGGCTGCTGCATCCTTTGTGCCTAAGAGAGGTTGATGTTAACACTGCACCTTTCTGGGGTCACTGCTAACAGCTGGCACTGGTAGAGATCTCAAATATGCATCAGAACCAAGGTTATATCAGGGTTAAATATTTTTTCTATAAAATTATATGTTCTCTGGTATTTAGACTGATAAAAACCTCTTGTCCTAAGATTCCCCTAACTCTGATTCTGGAGGAAGCTGAATTCTAGGGTTAAAGCTGTTCAGGTCTAGGATGGCTTTTGCACTCTGGCTTTCAATGCTGGTTTTTTTGTTCAGAGCTTCCAAAGGTATTTTGTCAAAGGTTCAGTCGTGGGAGAGTGGAAGGTGACTGAAGTAAAAGCAAAAAATGAAGTCGGTTTAATAAAAACCTGTTGTGCCACGAACTGCAGAGCTTTAAACTCAGCTTGGAGTGTTTGCTCAGGCGTGAACCACGAACCTACTGGTAGTGTGCTGCGTGAATAACCAGAGTTTTCTTCTCCTCCTGTGTTCTGGGGCAGTCTGCAGCCTGGCCTGGCTGAACACGCTCAGGGAGATGGCCAGGAAGCCGAGGAGCTCCTGCACAAGAAGCAGCGCCTGTCGCTGGTCCCCGCCGACGGGACGTGCGTGGCCGCGCGCACCCGCCCCATCCTCAGCTGCAAGAAGCGGCGCCTCGTCCGACCCAGCACCATCATGCCCCTCTCCAAAAAGGTGAGCTGCCTGTGTTCTGCTCTTGCTTGTCTTGTGAGGATGGAAAAAAACAACAGGAAGGAAAAGCGGGACAGCAGGGTTTTAAAGGCTGTTGGAAAAACAAAGGAGAAATGAAGGAGAAGGTTGGAAGAGGTTGGAAGATCTTTCTTGGCTGTCACCGAGGAGGGAAGATGCTGAACTCGGGAGTTTTCTTAAGCCAAACAGCCTCAGGTGAACTCAAGGCCAGGTAGGTCAGTGTGGCAAGGTCTAAGCAGGAGAAAGAAGCCCTGAGAAGTATCAGGAAACCTTGACTCTAACACAGGAATTAGCAAAGCCTCAGGAACTCTCTGCTGCTGCAGCTCAAGGGAATACCACAGCTGTTTGCCCAGGACTGTGTGGGATGAATGCCCTGTCTCTTCCTGTTTTGTTTACTTTTTTTAATTATTATTTTTTATACTCCTCTCCCTTATGCAGAGTTCATTCAATGGAGATACAGTTTATTGCCTGTATGAGGAAGGGCCATGTTTAATTCTTTTTATTTTCTCTTAGGAGTACCATAAACTGTCAGTTGGAGGGAAAATAGTGAGAAATGGAGGAAATAAGGATCTTTATTTGTGCATGCAGAACCGTAATGGCAAAAATCCACTTGCCTTTGAGACAAAGTGTTGCAAGTCTAACTTTCCCACAAGGGTTGAGGGGTTTTCAGAAACTCTGTGGATGTTTTAAAGAGAAGCTCTGAAAGCAGCATTTTTCTGAGTAAAATAAATTCCTCCTCAGCTGAGTCAGCTTTAACTGATCACTTATCTGCACTTTTATCTGGGGTATTTCTGGGAGAGCTCTGCAGTGATTACTTGCAAGATCTTCAGTGATTTGGAAGTTGATGAACTTTCTCGTGGTGGGTGCTGCCTTGTGCGCTCAGTGCTTGAAGAATTGGCTGTAAATTCTGTGTTAGGTCTTTGCTGTTGTCATCAAATATGTTTGGTAATCAGAGATGGTTCAGAAGGAGCAGTTCCAGGGATGGAAGTGCCAGAGAGCAGGGGATTTCTGAGTACTCCTCCAGTCATTCCAGAGACAGCTGAGTCATGGCCAAGTCGTGCTCCAGAAATACCTCCAGAAATACCATGTCCAGTTGCTTCCACTCTCCTGTCCAGCACAGAGTGGCTGTGGGTTTGAACTTTACACCTGCATTGTGGAGTTTTTGATCTTGTAATGCTTTTTTTTATTGGTTTTCCTTTTTTTTTTAGGCGATCATTTATGGGAATTTGTGCCCAAAGCTGGGGCAGCCCTCCAGCTCACACGTTGGCAGAGTGGCAGGATTGCCTCTCTCCTTGCACAGCCATCCTGCTTAGAAAGCCCTGTGGGCTTAGTCTTTATTATTTTTTATTTATTAATTAATCCCCAGGAGTGGTACAACCCTGCTGATCCATGCTCATTTTTGGATCCATCACATCCTTTGGGCAGAACTTCAGAGGCAGCAACTGCTCAGTTACCCCTTCCTCCTCTTCTCTGGGCACTGCATTTGCTTCTTGAATTTGCCCTCAGTGAATTATATTTGATTTTTTTTTTTTAGATAATTTCCCTTAACTTGTAACCAGGAGTGGGTTTCCAGCTCTTTCCTTCAAGCAGCCCTTCCCAGTGTAGTGTTATTTGCTGTGGATATTTTCTCTCATCCTTCAAGTCATTCATGGAGATGATTTGAATAATTCTGACTCAGGACAGGCTTCTGCAGGGTCCAGTTGGATCCATTCTTCCATTTTGGTGGGGAATCAGAGGTTGTTTTCTCTGTATGGGATTTATACCCAGTTGTGTGTCTGCAGTGGTTTCACACAAATGAACTCAGTCTCAAGTCTATAAATCTGTGGATTGAGACTCTGTCCTGGATTAAGGAACAAGGTTGAGAACCACTTTTGTCACTCTGTAAATGTCCCTGCAAGTGTCAGCTCCTGGTATATAATGATAGCTCTGACCCACTGGAACTAAAAATGGCTTTTTTTCCCCCCTCCTCTGACAGCAGAATTGTGCTGCCTCATGGTTTTTATAAATGAGGTTTCAACCTAGATAAAATTAAACACTTTTAGTCAAATTTAGCAGCTGTTAAACTGTCTGTGCTGGTAAGTTGTAGTTTTCAGTTGTGTTTATGCAAAGTGAAAGCATCCTCTCGTGAGGCCAGACTAAATTAACAGGTTCTGTACAAGGTAGAGGAAAAAAAAAGGGGGGGGAGTGTGTATGTATGTATGTGTGTGTGTATATATATATAAAAACATAATTATGTGTAATATATATAATTAATACTGAATAGACTACTCGTGTATTATGCATATTTTTATAACTATATTATAAATGTCACATAACAGCTATTCAATATAACAAATTGTATAGAAATAAACTGAATTTATTATATCCTTATTGATAATAAAATGTAACTAGAATATCTCAAATACAGTTTGATTTTAGATACTTCATATACAGCTTGTATTTCTATATATAACAGTACAAGGAATATCAAAAAGATAAAGCTGTGTTTTGGATGTTTTCCCTGGGCTGTCCCAGGCCATGTGTGCAGGGTGCCTGTGCTGCTGGGTGTGACTGTCCCTTCTATATATATATACACACACATTATAATTATATGTAATATATATAATTAATATTGAATATACAATGCATACGTATTATGCATAGGTATACTTTTATAACAATATTTATAAATGTCACATAACAGCTATTCAGTATAGTAACTTGTATAGAAATAAAATGAATTTATTATTTCTTTATTGATAATAAAGTATAACTAGAATATCTCAAATACAGTTTGATTTTAGATACTTTATATACATATCCAGCATGTATTTATATAACCATACAAGGAATCTCAAAAATATAAAATTAATTTATTATTTGTTTATTGATAATAAAATGTAACTAGAATATCTCAAATACAGCATATGTATTTTTATGTATAACTGTACAAGGAATATCAAAAAGATAAAGCTGTGTTTTGGATGTTTTCCCTGGGCTGTCCCAGGCCATGTGTGCTGGGTGTGACCGTCCCCTGTGTCCCCACAGGCCCACCGTGGCAGCCTGGCACGCTGCAGCTGCGACGTGAACCCCTCGTGTGCCCTGTGTGGCACCCGCAGCCCCTCCACGCTGGACATCCAGTACGATGCCCCTCTGCTGGAGCGCCTGTCCCAGCTGGACTCCTGCATCCATCCTGTCCTCTCATTCCCAGATGGTGAGCATGGCTCCTGATGGTTCCTGGGGTGGGCTTGGAGGTGCCCTGAGCTTCCAGGGGAGGTGCAGATCTGTTTGGGTACAGCCAAACCTGGTCATCTGCAGGTGGTTTTGAGATGAGAGTGTTGATTGGAGCAGGAGGGTCTGGCCAAGTGTTACACCTGGGTTTTGCTCTGTTTTGGGAAGCTCAACCTGGAGCCTCACTCATGGTGGGGAAGCCAAGCAGTGCCTGGGACTCCTTCCTGGGACCTGGCTCTGGGGTCCTTGGTGCTCTAAACCACTTGAGAAATACTTGCTTCCATGAGTTTGTCCATCTGTATAAAATGATTTGTGGATTGGTTTGTCACAGGAAATCCTTTTGACCTCGTGAGGAATTGAAAATGGTCTTCCATGGTTCGGTAGGCACAGCAAGAAGGGATGTTCCTTAGGACACTCAATTTCATGTGTTACAGCTTCAGGGTTAATCATCATTGAGAGGAATAATTAACCAACCCTGACTGTGGGCTGTTCACAGATTTCATGTGTAGGGACTTTTCCCAAGGGAAGAGAATTTTCCAGAGTCTTTTTGAGTTGGTGCCTTTATCAGGAGAATTGGGCAGTGCATGGATCAGTGGTTCCTTCCCTTGGTGAGGGAGTTTGTGGCTGCTTGAGGTGTGAAATTGTGGCTGCCCCATCCTTGGAAGTGTCCAAGGCCAGGCTGGATGGGGCTTGGAGAATAGTTCTGGAATTCTGGGATTCCCTTACTGGGAGGAAGGTGTGTGGCCTGGTTTCCCATGGAGGTGTTGAGTGATTGGTCTGGGATAAGTCACTGGGCTAATGTCTGTGCTTGAGTTTAAATTCCAGCTTTTCACAAACTTCATGTGACAGTAGGAAATGCAGGGAGTGTCTGGGAGCAATTAATATGGCCTCTTTCATTAGAACTATATTTAAACCAGACTAAAATAGTAAATTGGTGCTATTTTTAGGTAGATCCATCCCTTCCCCAAGACACAGCTCTGATCAGGAGTGCTCAAGGAACTTAATGAACTCCTGAAGCAGGAATTTATTTTCTGGTTTCTCAGCACTTGTGATCCTCTCTAGTGCTAAATCAAATATCCTGGGAAGTGGGGAGACAACCTATTGGGTGCTATTGCAGCAGAGGCACCAGGCAAATTATCCCATATTCTTCCCATTTTCAGAGCTCCCTGCAGCCAGCTCACAGGGTAGAAGATCTGTTCTGGCTGCATGAGATTAAAAAACCTTGGATTTAAAACTAACTGATGTAAAGCTTAAAACACCTGTGCAGATACACCAATTTGCCCCTACTGGTGAACTTTATTGCTTCATTCAGTTTGCTAGGGTTGATTTTTGGGATGGGACTGATTCCTGTCCCAAAGAAAAGCCAGATAACGTGTTCAGGTGGGGAAATTGCTGTGCCTGGTGCTGTTGGTGTGCACTGAGGGGTGTCCTGTGAGCATTAATCCAGGTGCTGGGAGTGGCTGGGTGTGCAGGAGGATTCCTGGTGGATGGAGCTGGGCTGGAGCTCTGAGCATGTGCTGACTTTCACTTTGAGCTCCAGGCTCTCCGGTGCCAGCCAGGATCTCTGGAGCAGTTTGCCAAGGGCAAACTGCAGGAGGAAAAGATCATTTATTCACATATTCCCCTGGCAAGCAGGATACAGCCAGTGAGGTCTTTAACCTTTGTGCTTGTGCTCTGCCAGAGCTTTGTTCCTTTTTGTCCCCTTCCTTCCAGGGTGATGTGGGGTTTTTGTCGTTGTTTTTTTTTTCTGGTTGGTTTGATTTCTCGCTGGGAATTTTTGGATGATGTAATAACCTTGGAGGGAGGATGAGCTCTGGGCTCACTGTGGTTGCCATCTGCCGGTCCCTGGGAGCCCTGCACTGCTTCCCGAGGAGCAGGGGGAGGAGGGATGCTGTCACTGCCTTGCCAGCAGGGCAGTGCCAAACCAGCAAAGAACTCACTTTCTGCTGACAACGTTTTGTCTTGGCCTTCTTCCCCTCCCTTCAACCTGTCCCCTCCTTCCACAGATGGTGTGGGATGTGAATTGGGAGGAGAAAGCAAAAGATGAGCAGAGAGCAGAGGCCATTTTTCCCAAGTCTGACCATTCCAGTAGCTGGCAGTGTCCCTAAAGGACTGGCCTGGCCCCTCTCTGGTTTTTGGGACATGTCCCCACTGGCCAGCAGTGATGGCCAAAAAACTGCCATCCCCTTGTGACTGTCCTTCCTCAGCAAGGGCTTGGGTGAGAGCTTTAACCATCAAGGTACTTGGAATGAAGCTGTCCTGGCTTTTTCCAGGGAGCCAAGTCCCCACCAGCTCCAGCCCCTGCTCTGCCAGCTCCCTCCTGTTTTCCTGCCTGGATCTGCTGGGGCTTTCCAGTCCCTGAAATTGGGAGGGAAATACTGGACAGGGGTTCAGCTGTCAGCCAGGACCTCACTCCTGCCCTTGGGGCCTCTCAGGTGTGGTCACACACAACCTCTCATGGTTGAGGTGCCACATCAGGCAGATTAACTTGCTGCAGTACCTGGTTGGCTTCTGGCTTGACTTGAAATTGAGGATTTAGGCTCAATTTCTCACTTCCAGCCTGGATTTGATGGTGAGATACCTCAGATTCTTGGAAGTCAGGTCTGAGATAGCACCACATGAGAGACCTTCAGAGGCGAAGACACAGGAGTTTTCTGACAAAGAAAACTTCATTCTCCTGCCAGGATATGCTTGGGCTGTGAATCTCCTGTAGGAATTTCCTTTTCACACAGACCTGCAGATTAGAAATGTTGGGACCTATTGCAGGTCCTTCCTGGATGTGAGGAGGGTGTATGGAAGCCTGGGTCTGACAGCCTGTTCCTCAAGTGCTGTTCTTCCTGGGGGCACTGGGACAAGGTGAGGAACCCACAGCTTTTTGTTGTGTTTAATTTGGGTTACGCGTTCTGTATCCCCCTGCAGATGTGCCGACGAGCCTGCACTTCCAGAGCATGCTGAAATCCCAGTGGCAGAACAAACCCTACGAGAAAACTAAAGCTCCCAAGAAGCTGTCGCTGAAGCACAGAGCCCCCGTGCCCCCCAGCCTGGCTGACCCCGTGCGCAAGGACCGCCACAAGCTGGTCAACTCCTTCTTCACCGCGGCCAGTAAGTGCTGCCCCTGCCCCAGCAGCTCAGAGAGGAGGAGGAGGAGGATGATGATACCCTTCAGGTCCCACTCCCAGGGGTGAGGCAGGGCTATGGCAGGGCTGCAGGTGAGGTGTGTGCAGGTGCAGCTCAGGTTTGTAGGGACCTTCTCGTGCTCGGTGTCAGCCATGCCCCACAGCAGTGCCACAGGTGTGAGCACACCTCCCGGGCACCCCTGTGGGTATGGACAATTTGTGGAGCTGGAAAACTCTGCCCGAGCCTCCTGTGGCAGCAGAAAGAGAGGTGAAAACAGGCCTTTCATAGCTCTTTCTCTGTTCCCCTCTTCAGAGCGCTCCCATCAAAAAGCCCAAGCAGACAAGGCACACAGGCCGCCTTTAGACGATTTTTCGGCCGTGTCCAAGGCCGAGAGAGCGCCAGAGCGCTCTGCCCAGCCTCCTGCCTTTGACAAAAAGCGATTGCGAGACTGCTCATCTGAGAGGAGTGAAGGTAGGCCCCCAGGGGCAGGTGTCTCGGGGGGAGCTTGGGCTTTGCTGCATCCCCAGCCTCTCTACCCCACAGAAGGGGACACGCACTGCTTTGGGCCGAGTCGCCACCGCAGCAATGCCTCGTGTGCTCTAAACTGCTTCTTCCCCAGGGCAGCCCCCTCGGAAGGTGCTTCTCTTTCCTGCACAGTGCTCCTCCTCAGCACCGGCTGTTTCTGGTGCACATGGTCCTTTCCTGTCCATCACCACCCCCTTGGGTGGGTTGGGGATTTTTTTTGCTGATGTTTTTATTCGTTTTCTCCCCCTTCCCTGTGCAGTGTTGAAGCATCACACGGACGTCGGCGGCCCGAGCTACCTGTCAGCAGCTGTGACCCCCACCCCTCACAGCCCCATAGCTCGGCAGCTCTCCACCTCCTCCGAGGGCTCTGCTCCTGCCAGCTCCACTTCCCAGGGCACCTCTGGCACTGCTGTGAGTATCTGCTGCCTTCTGCAGGGCTCTGGGCTCAGCTGTTGAACAGCTTTTGGGTTGGGGAGTGCTCAGTCTTGCTCTTTCCACGCTGGAGCCGTTGGTTCAGCTGCTGCTGGGATTGCTGGGTGGGTGTTGGATATGTTGGCTGTGCACAGCCAGGCAGCTGCAATTCCAGGTTCACCATCAGCTGAGCAACTGCTGGTGAATGTTCCCATTCCCAGCAGTCCCTTGGCTTTGGTCCACATTCAGATTTTGGGTTCTGAAGCAGTGTGGGGCTGCCAGGAGAAGAGCTGAGCCCCAGCAGTGCTGCTGCCACTGGGACAGCTCCCCTGATGGCCTTGGTGTCACTGGGCTGTGGATGGGCTTGGGGTCACAGGGCCAGGGCACAGCGGTGGTGGTGGAGATCTGTCACCTGTACACAATCTCCAGCAGTCACTGAACTCAGACCATCTTCTGAGACGCACTCAGACTCCCACAGTACTTGAGGATGGCAGGATGTGGGACCTTTATGAGCTCTGTGGGTGAGCAGAGCTGGAACTGCCTTCCACTGTGCTCCAAGACAGGGCAGTGGCACAGCTCCTCCACCAGACACCATCATCCTGCCAGGCCCATGTTAGCAGAAGCCCTTCAATGAATTCTGCTGAGCTCACAGGTGTCCCAGTGAAGAATTTACTTCTGTCTGGCTACCCCATTTGGTAGTCTGGGCCAAAACCTGAGCTGGATGTGACCTAGAGACAGCGGAGCAGGGGTCCTTGAACCCCCTGCTCCAGGCTTGTTGCTATGGGGTTCTGGGTCCCCACTGGGTTCCTTCACTGCAGAATTCAGTTGTTCCATCACCAGCTGTGACATCACAGTGTCAGAAGAACCCAGTGGTGGTTCAGCTTGGGTGTGATTGGTGTTTTGGAGGAGAGGACAGCCCATTTCAGCAGCTCTGACACCTCAAGAAGGCCTTTCCTTGGCTCTGCACACCCACCCTGGTTTTCTCTTGCTGCTTCTCCTGTGCTTTCACAAGCCCATTCAGAAATGCAAGATGAAGAGGTTTCCCTCCTCCAGCAAGAGGATTCCAGGCCCTGGGCTCCACACTCTGGGCTCAGGGGTGGAGCTCCTGTGTTCAAGCGTCCCAGGCGGCCACGGGTCTGTGTGTGCTCCCCAACCAAAGGGTCAATCCTCCCTCTGGGCAGCCACACCTTGGAATTTGGGTTTCCTTCCTGCTGGGGCAGTAGATTTTGAGTTGGGAAGAGGACTTGGAGCAAGCAGTAGGGAAACTCTAGTCTCATGCAAATTGATGTTGGCTTTAAAATGTCTGTAGGTCAGACAAGGCCATTTTATCCTCTTTCCATCAATGACTTCCTCCAATGATTTTCCCACATGCCAGACCCTACATCCTTTTCTCACGTGGTTCTTGTGTTGCAGCAGCCGAGGAGGAGGAGGGGCGAGAGCTCCTTTGACATAAACAACATCGTCATCCCCATGTCCGTGGCTGCCACCACCCGCGTGGAGAAGCTGCAGTACAAGGAGATCCTCACCCCCAGGTACTGCCCCAGAGGGAAAGCAGAGTGCTCTGCTTCTTCCTTGGGAATAAAGGCAAGGTTGGAAAGCTGATCATACTGTTGCTGGAGACTGGTTAAGTTGGGGAGTCTTTTCTCTGAGGGTCCTTTGGCCACCAAAGCCAACTGCCCAGCTCAGTGTTTGCTCAATTTAAACTCAGTCCTGGTTGTCTCCTTGTCTTGCTACCAAGCCAAAGGTCCCAGGAGTTTCCCAGCTCTGCAGGTGCCTGGGCTGGGTTAACCTTGCAGTTCTTCCCCTTCCCAACTTCCCTCTGTCTTCCTCCTGGTGGCCTGTGCTCATCCCTGGCCCATTTCAGAGTGGGGCAGGAAAGAGCCTGTGGGAGGAAGAGAAGGAAATGCTGCAGCCTCTGCTCTGCTTCCTCTGCCCTTGGGAAGCTTCAGATGTGCTACCAGACCACTGAGGAGGTCTGGTACTTCATAACCGAGCCAAAGTGTGTTGCTCCTCGTGGCAGGGTGGAATTTCCCTTTCCCAAAAGTCAGTGTTGGGTGGGGAGGGGGATGTGCAGCTGGTTCTAGCTGCACCCTGAGTGATGCCCATGGTGGTTGTGTTGCAGCTGGCGTGAAGTTGATATCAGTGCTCTGAAAGCCAACCCTGAGGAGGACAATGAGGAGGTGAGGAGGGTTTTATTTCTCAGTTAATGTGGGACGAGGCTGGTGGTAACTGAACAGTGTCTATGGAGGGAACAGAGGCAGGGCCCTCAGCAGGGAACCAACAGCTGGTGTTGGTTCCTTTATAGGGCTGCCAGAGCTCCAGGAACATTTGGACAACGCTCTTGGGCACAGGGTGGGACTGTTGGGGTGTCTGTGCAAGGCCAGGATGATCCCCATGGGTCCCTTCCAACTCAGGACATTCAATGATAAACATTTAAATTCTCACTTCAACTAGCCCTGGCAAAACTCTACAGACATAGTTGTTTTAAAGAAAAAAGCTCTGTCTGACCAAGCCCTCTGCCCTTCCCTTTTGCAGGTTGAGGATTTGTCAGATTCAGCCTTTGCTGCTCGGCACGGGAAGTGTGAGGAGATGGAGCGAGCGCGGTGGCTCTGGAGCACGAGCGTCCCCCCGCAGCGCCGGGGCAGCAGGTACAGCCCTGCCTGCAGGGCCCCATCCCAGCACGGGGATGCTCCTGGGAGCAGGGGCTCATTCACAGAAATGCTTCAAAGCTGGTGCTGGTGTGGAAAGGTTTGGCACAGTCTTGCTTTGGTGAGGGGATGAAGCTACGGCCCGGTTTGGCTGCAGAAAGCTGCACCATCTGCTTTCTCAAGCACTTCTTCTGCTCCAGAAGTGTGGGAGGTGCTGTGCCAGCCCAGGAGTCCTGGGCAAGGCACAGGGACTTGTGATGGTATCATTCTGCAGGATCAGGGACACTCCCTGGACACTCAGTTCCCTTTCTGCTCTGTCTTTATGAGTGGGTGTCTAAAACCTCCGCTCTTTCCAGCTGTTCATCTCATCATGAACCTGTGCAAGAAGAGATTTGCTCTTCTCATTTCCCTCACCAAGGGTTTGGTTGCCTGGAGTCCCTTTATTCTGGGGCAGAGATGCTGCTGAGCCACAGCTCTGTCGCTGTTTTGGTTTTGGTTCTGCCCAGTTGGTGCCTGCCCAGTGAGAGTTCCTGCAGGAGCTTCTGCAGGTGCAAACCTGGCCTGTGTCAAACCCTGCTTGTGCTGCTGCTGCTGCCCTCTTTACTCTGCAGCTGCAATTCCCAGTGCTCCTGGAGAGTGGGATGTTTTGCTGTTTCTTTAGCCCATTTCTTACATCTGAAGTCCTTGATGGCCACTTGCTGTTGCAGTTCATCTTGGAGAATTGCACATGGATTTGGGAACTCAGTTATGTTCCTCTGCTTGTAGCCTGTGGGTTTTTATCTGGACTCTGTGTCAGGGCTCAGACTTTCATAATTTTTGGTTGAAATCTGAGGTTTTGGGATTTCACTGTGCTGCTCCTGCTCCCAACTGCTGAAATTGCTGCATTTCCAGCATTGCTGATTCCCTGCACTCAGTCGCTGAGCTACTGCTAGGGGGCACCTGGTGTGAGGAGGAGGAAACACTTGGAAGTGTCTTGATTTCATAGGGAGTTTCTCATGATGGTGTTTGTGCAGCACTGGGAGTGTAGGAGATGTGTGGGACACAGAACCTCAGGAGAGCAGCATGAGAGATGCATCCAGACAGTGGAAATGGGACAGGGATGGGCCTGGATGGGTTTTGTCTCTGCACCGTGGCATTCCCTGCTCGTGTTCCCATCAGGGCAAAAGGATCCCGGGGTGGGATCAGGCAGCACTGGGGGAGCATGGCTGAGCTCTCAAACCTGCTCCTGTCTCAGGTCCTACAGATCAACAGACGGACGGACGACCCCCCAGCTGGGGAACCCCTCGACTCCCCAGCCAGCATCCCCTGAGGTGGGCAACTACCACTCCCACTTGGAGGTGTCCCACACCCACTCACCACGCAGCCCCATCAGCCCCGAACTGCTCTGTGCCCCCCTGACCCCCCTGTCCCGGGACTCCCTGCGGCTCCTGTCCAGCGAGGACACGCGTTGCTCCACGCCCGAGGCCGGCCTGGATGAGCAGGTGGGTTCTGGCTGCAGCCAGGGCAGGTGCAGCACCACAGGTGACCCTGGTATGGGGAGGCAGCTTGGAACCTGCCTGAGGGCAGTGCCAGAGCCCTGGGCCAGGTGGGATCACGGCAGTGGGCAGCGTTGCCAGTGGCTGGCTCTGTCTGGAGCTTCCTCCACATCTGCTGAAGCTTCCCTGGCGCTGTTGGAGCCTGGGGCTCTGCACCACGAGCAGCTCTGACCTCCAGATCCATGCAAGGAGTGAGGACAGAAGGCTTTTGCAGAGCTTTTCCGTGACTCAGTTCTCTCCCCCCAGGCCGTGCAGCCCTGGGAGCGCCGCACCTTCCCGCTCTCCTACGACCCCCGGACGGAGTGCGAGGACCAGCCCGACCCCCAGGACCGATTGTCGCGCTGCACCCGCCGCACGTCGGGCAGCAAATCCTCCCGGGAATGCGATGGCACTTCGGCTTCGCCCAGCCTGGCCAGCCTCAAGAGCCGAACCCCGCTGGCCCCTCCCTCCTCCTCCTCTTCCTCCTCCTCCTGCTCCGCAGTCCTGCGGCCAGCGCACAGATAGAGACACACGGGGAGACATGAGCAAACCAACACACAGAACTAACTCTTGGCATTAAAGCTTCCAAAATCTGCGTTTGATATTCAAACATCCTGCCGGGAATTTTCACAGTTTTTAGTGAATTTAAGGAGTTTAGAAACTGTTTTTTGTTTTCTTTTTTTTTCTTTTGTTTTCTTTTTTTTTTCTTCTTTTGTTTTCTTTTTTTTTTTTCCTTCTCCATGTTTCCTCGTCACATGAATGAGCCCCCAGATTCCTCCCAGCGGAGTGAAGCCTCGGGAGGGGAGCAGTCCACCAGACCCCCTCCCCTTTCCTCCCTCCTTTAGGTGTATAAAACTAGAGCACAGGATTTAGCTGACTAGCAGATTTCGGGGATAGTTTTTCCCAACAAAAGGGTGTCGTTTTCTCTTAACCCACTCCCCCCCACCACCCTGAAAGGTTTTAGTGGAGTGAAATTAGTGGTGAAAAGTGATGTCTTGGGATTGCAACCTTCACTGTCTGGCTGTCTTCACCTGCAGAGTGCCCACCTGCACTTCTACCCTCCTGCATTTTCCTGCCCCAGGTTGTAGTTCCAGGTATCCCAAGGGGGAATTCCATCCCCTCCCTGATCCTCCCTCTGCCCCTGGGGATGCCTCCCCCTTCCTTCTCCCCTGGTTTGGAGCAGCCTTGCCTGGCTGTGGCTGCATTCCCAGCAGGGGGAAAGGAGGGACCTTGTGGGTGCTCCACCCTCAGCCTGGCGTGGCAGGGCTGGGAGTTGGAAGCACCTCGTGCGCATCTGCTGTGGTTTTGAGGGCAGGGTGGGGAAGAGTCCCCGATGCTTTTGAGCAGGAGCAGAATTCCCGGGGCACTTGGATGCCCCTTGGGGGTGAGGCTGTTCAGCTGGAGCTGGGCTGTGGCCAGTGCTGGAGCTCTGCCCTCGCTGTGGGTTGGGCAGGCAGGGGAGCCGTGAGTGAGGAGCCGCTCCAGGCCGGGCCAGGAGGGTCCCGCAGGTGGGTTTGTGTCAGACAGGAGGAGCAGAGAGGGAAGGATGGAAGCAGGAGGCGGCTCCTGGGGGATCGGGGGTATCCTGATCCCACGTGGGGTCACCACAGCTTCGCTCCACTCCCGCACCGCCCCAGCACCGGTGTCGGTTCCGTTTCATTTCCCTCCTGACAGGTATTTGAGTTTGAGCCCCAGTTTGTTGTTCCTCCCTGTCCCCTCCCACCCGGTTCCGCACCCGCCGTGATCCCGGACCCCGCACACCGTCCCCACCCGTAACGCTTCCCGGTCCTGACGGTGTGGCTCCTGGGCCCTGTCCTGTTGCTAGCATTGTGCCTGTCTTATGTATAATCACATCACCAAAAAAAAAAAAAAAAAANAGAAGTGCTTTTCTATTTATAAGGTTGAAAATTCTGAATAACCCTTTTACCATTATAAAAACCACACACAAAAAAAAAAACCAACCCACCTTGTATTTTGTAAATATTTTCTTTTCCTGCTTTGAGCTGTGTAATGTCCTTGTTATATAGAAATGCTTTTCTTCCGAGAAGCTGATCTTTGTTAATGTCTTGATTCTGTTGGCAAAGCACAAATGTGCTTATAAAAAAAAAAAAAAAGAAGAAAAGAATTCAAGGAAACCTAAGATGAGCAATATCAAGGTATAGTTCTAATTTAAGGAGCAGAAATCAGGCTAAATTTGTAAAAGATTTTCCATTAACAGTGTTTGTGTCGAAGTACTTTCACAGATTGATTCAAGTAGTTACCAGAGCTCTGAGCTTTGCTCTGCTGGGATCAGAATACTTGTGTAAATGTCTAGCCTGAAATAGATCTCCAGAGCAGNCGCTGAACTGCTTCATGGTCGGGGTTTTCACAATTTTCAACACGATCTCGTGGTTTTGGTTCTGTTCTAGTTCAAAGGATCCGTCATCGTTTCTTTAAAACAAAAACCCAACAAACAACGGCGCTACCATATCCCTCTGCAGAAGTGCTTTTCTATTTATAAGGTTGAAAATTCTGAATAACCCTTTTACCATTATAAAAACCACACACAAAAAAAAAAACCAACCCACCTTGTATTTTGTAAATATTTTCTTTTCCTGCTTTGAGCTGT
>VWYP01032100.1:336174-377990 GCA_013400435.1 Pycnonotus jocosus
GGCAAAGCACAAATGTGCTTATAAAAAAAAAAAAAATAAGAAAAGATTAAAAAAAAAAATTAAAACGTAATATTCCATTTGATGAGTGTGAAAGGCTGGGCTGGGACAGGGAAGGGGCCCTCAGATCAGCTGCTTCCCTCCTGCGTTTCAGTGGCCTCTTTTTGTCTGTGTGATGATTTTTGTTTTTTTCCAGCAGTTACTGTCAGCAAGAGAAGGAACCCCCGGGCTGGGGGTTATTTTACACTCCTGGGGTTAACTGGGTGCTGCTGGTTCTCATCCAGGGACTGTTGTGTGCTTCTTGGATCCACCAGGCAGGGTCATCCCTGCCCCTCTGTGCTGCCCCAGTCCATTCTGTGGATCCCCCACCCTGCGTCCCTCCACCCATGCAAAAGAGGTGCCAATTATCATTATTGTAGTAATGACTTTATTTCCAAATTCACTTTTACGGCAACAGTGTAAACCAGTTGTTAAACACACGATACACTATGGACACCCACAGACAGAAGCTAAGCTAGAATGATACACTGAGATCAAACCTTCCCTCCCCTCCCCGGCGCAGCGCGGGGCACGGGGCTGCCAACACCACACAGGCTGGCACCGACCTTTGCTAACACGCAGAATCTTCTGGAGTGCAGAAAAACGATTTTTTTTTTTTTTTTTAAATCAGTGCCGGTTTTAACCCTTTTCAGACCCAAGATGTGTGTGGAGTAAAGGAAAAGCCGGGGTCAGGGTGTCCGGCTGCTCAGGACAGGGTCTGAATGCAGGGTTGGGGCAGGGGACGTGGCTCGGGCTGCTGGAGGGGACAGCGGGTGACACGGTGGATGGAAAGGGCTGTCCTGACACCCCCACAGCCCCCGGGGGGACGACAGCCAGGGCTGAGGACACTCGGAGTAGGAAGGGGCTGCTCACTGGAACTCGGGGGGCACAAAGGACATCCCAGCCCTGGGTGCTGGTGTCCCTCAGGGGCTGCACAGAGGGGACAGGGGTGGCACAGGACGGCCGAGCTCAGCTGCCCCATCCTGCAGCCCAAAAGGGGTAAGGGGGTGATGCTTTGAGGGCTCTCCCAACTTGCTCGTTCTACAAAGGACAAAAACCGCGGCGGCTCCTACAGCGCTACAGAGTCGGGGACGGAGCACAGAGTCTTACAATCATGGAGTCAAGTGAACGGAGCGAGTGACAAGCTGGACATGGTGGTGGTGCTGGACCAGCCTCTCCCCAGCAATAAAGCAGCTCCTGGGGCTGCAGAGAGAAGGGTTGGAAGCCCCAAACCGTCCCCATCCACAGCCAGGCCCGCGGCAGCCCAGCCCCGCAGAGGGACGGGGGTGACAGTGGGATCACAGCTCCAGCAGGATGGGAGCAGGTCCTGCCCTGGGAGGAATTGCTGCTCTGCCCAGGAACAGCTCTTCTGACAGCCTTGGTGGCACCCAGCCAGCACCCCAAGGACAACCAGGGGCCCTGACCCCCCCGCCAGCCCTGTCAGACCAGGATTGCAGCCCTTGCTGGGAAAGCACGGCTTTCCCTGCGGTACAGCCTGGGGGTGCAGGGGCTGCAGCCCCACCGGGCCCCCTCTGCCCTCCCACCTCCAGCTGCACCCCCAGAGCTCGGCTGGGGCCCTGGGGGAGACAGGGCGGGAGGACACACACGGAGCTGCACTGGTGGCACCTCGGTCTCTTTGGTTGCAGAGGGAAGGGGCAGGCGGGGACAGCCACAGGACCCCCTTGTGCTCCCCAGGGAGCCACAGGAACAAAAGCAGCCAAAGAAATAACTCGACTGGCTCCTGTCCCCGAGCGGTGCTGGGGTGGTCAGTGCTGTGTGAGGGGTGAGACGCTGCCAACTCGCACCCGGGGAGCGCCCGGAAAGGGGGTTCAGTGCCAGGGAGCAGCCGGGCTGGGGGAGCTGCTGCCCCCCACCTCGCGTCCTCCCGGGGTCTCACCGCTGCCACCGGCACAGCAGAGCCATGGAGCTGCCACCTCCGCCATCGCTGAGCTGACCTTGCAGGGAAAGAAAAAGAACAACCCGAAAATGTCACAAAGCTGCACCCAAATCCAGGAGCCATCCCAGCCCTGGAGCTGTGAGTGCCCCTCGTCCAAGCTCCCGGGGCCCCCCCCGGCAGACATGCGGTGCCGGGCTCCTCCTGCGGCACCGGGGCGGGCACGGCCGCAGCCACCGAGCTCCCCGAGGCCCCGGCTTGGGCTGCGGCGGAGCCGGCGCGGGGCAGCTCAAAACTACTTACAGCATTTATTATTTTTTTTTTTTTAAACACATGCTCGTTTATGAAGACAATCACCCTGGCACGGTCCAAGCATATACAGACAAATCTACTCTACGACACGAGGGGCTGCCAAAGGAATGGGGGGGAAAAGCCTCTACTCATCCACTCAGCGGTTCCAGCACAGCCACGGAGAAGGGAACGGCCGCCCGGGGCCCCTCGCAGCGGGCACCCGGCGTCGCCTGAACTCCAGCTGCCGGAGCTGAGAGCGGGTTAGGGGGGTACCTGGCCGTTATCTTCATACACATCTCGGCTTTCGGAAATAAATAATAAAAAAAAAAAAAACAACAAAAGGTTTCTTTCCAAATCAGCAGGCAAATTTGAGGCGGGGAGGGAGGGCGCCTCCCCGCGGCCCTGGCTGCACACCCAGCCCGGCCAGCGGCAGGGCACGAGCTGGGCACGGTCACAGCCCCTTCCCGGGAGTGCCAACCGCTGCCCTGTGCTGGTGTGGGGTGCTCGGGTCAGCGTCGTGCTGTGGCCGACCCTCGGGCCCCCTCCCCGCCTTCCCGGGTGGCCCCGGGCGGGGCTGGGACAGCGAGGGACGCGGCAGGAGCAGGGGACGGGGATGGGGACGGGCTGTGCGCTCCGAGGAGCAGGGGGAGAGGAGGTTTTGTACCTCATAGTGTCACTGATTTTGAAGTCCTGGAGCTAGAGCTGAATGAACAGTAAAAGCAGGTTAAATCATTAACCAGTTAGGGACGGGGAAGCAGCTGTAAAAGGAACAGAGGAAGAAGGCCAGATTATTATTTTTGTTTCTTTTCTTTTTTTTTTTTTTTTTTTTTCTACAGGGGCTTTCCTCGTCTTCTCTCATGGTGGCCGCCGTGCCGCGATCACAAGCCCTGCTTGGCCAGCGAGGCGGACACCTCGTCGGCTAGCGTGGCCAGCTGGGGGGAGTCCACCAGGTTGATGCTGCCGGTGGAGGAGACGTTGCTAAGGCGGCGCGGGGAGGCATCTCCGGAGATGGTCGGGGACTTGTAGACGATTTCGGCGCCGTGGTCGGTCTTGGCTTTGGCGTTCTCGCGGAAGGTCAGCTTGTGAGTCTCAATCTGTGAGGGGGAGGAGGGCGGTCAGGGGGGCACAGCCTGGGACAGGGGGACCTGCAGGTGTCCACTCGGGCACGGCTGCTGAGAGGTGGGAGCAGAGGGCAGAGCAGCGAACCAGTGCCCCCAGTCCACAGGGGACAGCAGGACCTGAGCCTCTGGATGCTGCCAAATCCTCCCCAGGTGAGCTCCTGAGTCCCAGAACACAGAAGGCACAGCCTGGGCTGCTCCCACTCCCCTGGCAGAGATTATGGGGGATGTGGCACATGAAGCTTTCCCTTAGCCCCTGAGCTGCTCCCATGAGCCAAACCCCTCTCCCGGTGAACTGGATCTGGTTTGCTACTTACAGGTGCCCTCCCCAGCCGAGTGTAAGGCTGGGAGTTGGCTCTCCATGAGGGTGAGTGGCTCCAGCACCAGGGCCTGGAGCCCAGCAGGGTCTGGGCTCGGGGTCCAGCTCTTGTCTTCCTTGCCTTTCTCTCTCTACAGGTGAAGAAACCCGCCCAGGGCAGTGGGGGGGCAAAAAATGCATCAGCAACAAAAACCATGATCCAAGGAATGTCAGCCAGAAGGAAAAAGACAAAAAAATATAGAAAAGAAATAGAAAACTGGGGAGAAAAAGATCTGAAAAACAGGGCCATTCACTGGCTCATAGAAAGAAGAGTGGCTGCCTTTGGAGCCAGGGGGAAAAACTCTCCAGGAACATCAAGGGAGAGCACAGGGACTTGGGCAGAGCATGGAGCACCCAGCTCCCCATGGCAGACCTGGCACAGGAGCTGGTTGGGTTTAGGCAGGGGAGGGGCAGCCACCAGGCTGGAAGGCTGAGGTGGTGATGCCACTTGCTGGGTCACAGCCTTGCAGAGAAACTCCCCTGCAAAGGGCAAGTTCTTCAAACTATGGCCCAGTGAATGTGCCAGGACGTGACAGAGCCATCACTGGAATCACAAAGGGCTCAGTGAAGCACAGGGGAGGCTGATGCAGGCCAGAGAGAAAAGGGTAAGGAAGTCAAGTGGTCCCGCAGTCAGAGGCCAGCTGGAGGTGAGAGCTGGAGCTGCACAGAGAGCACGTGGCCAAGAATAAAGTGCCAAAATACAGGAGCTGAAACAGAACCTTCCCCTCCCATTGAGACAAAAGTGCTGCAAAAGCAAGCCAGATAAAAACCATTTTTCCCCGGGGAAGCTGAACCCTGCGTGTCGCCAGGCTGGAGCCTCAGCTCTGTGCTTACCTGATGTCCTCACCCCCTGCCTGCTGGCGACCTGGTGGCCTTGAAGCCCAGCAGTGGAGCTGTTTTCCTTGGCTGAGACTCACTGAAGTCACTATCAAAGCCTTGGTGGGAACAGCTGAGCCCAAGTTCAAGACTTCCCTGACCCGAGTGCCTTTTGTCTTTCAACTTCAATTCCCCCTAACGCTCCCCTCCCTTCACAGAGCCCTCGGTCAGGAAGGAGAAATCACCTTCTGAAGGGCCAGTTTGCTGCAAAGTCACCTGTTCTAAATAAAGCTGAGCCTTTAATGCTCCACTTTCACCAGGGATCCAACACCTCTGCAGCTCCCCAGCTGCCAGCCCCGTGTCACAGCAGCCACACATCACGGGCCTTGCTGATGGTGACACTTTGGTTTGAGACACAAATGCAACTTCAGAGGCAGCAGAAAGAGCAGGAAGCCACAGGAGAGGTTGTCACTGACTGGTGCTCACTCAGGTGGCCACAGGAGGGACACAGAGACATCCTGGCAGCAGTGCCACAGCTCCTGACCCCCTCACACCCACAGCAGACCCCCCCCAGGGCCCCTCTACCTTTTTATTGCCTCCTCCAGGGACGTGGCTGATGTTATCTAGGGATCCGATTTTCGACTGCACCTTATCTTTGAAGTCCAGTTTCTCAGATTTCACCTCCACCTGGCCACCACCTGGAAGGGGGAGAGCGAGAGGTGGGTCAGGAGCTGGGAACAGCACCCAGCATTGCAGGGCTCACTGGGATGCTCCAGTCAGTGCCTCCCCTCACCCCCTGCCCCTCTGCACAGCCCCTGAGCTCCCAGGACCAGCACAGCCTGCAGGGTACCTGGTTTGTGATGGATGTTGCCCAGGGAACCACATTTGGATGTCACATGGCTCAGGTCGACTGGCTTGTAAACGATTTGCACCTGTCCACGGGGGAGAGAGGAAAAGGGGATGAGCTGGGGGTCAGCAGGGGCAGCTGGGGAGGGGGAGCACAACACACAGCGGCACCTGAGCTGGATTGGAGGGAAAGGACAGCTCCAACCCCAGGAGGATTAATGACACCAAAGAAACTGTCATCAGAAATGGGAGATCATTAATGCCCGTGTGCAGTAGCCTCTTAACATTGTCAGCATGCACGAGATCACCTCTCCACAGAGCGGGGAGTAGAGGCAATTTTAAAGTGCTCGAGTGAGAGAGAAAGTGGAGTGGTAATTAATTAAGATTTGCATACACATCATCCAAAAGGAGGAGATATACCAGAGAGAAAATGTAAAAAAATAAATACCTTTTCTGGTGTAAAACATAAAGCTTATGTCCACAAAAACTGAAAGAACAGAAATGATCAATGTGCACAGAACTTTTTAAAAGAGTGACCAAAATATGCATTTCTGAAAAAATGCTGTAACAGAAATAAAGGTTAAAAAAAAGAAAAAAAAAAAAAGGCAAAGCAAAGTCTAAATATCTGGAGTTCACATCATAGAAATTAAAATGGCAATTACAAAATATTGAACCACAACAGCATTTCAGGATACTTCAGCTCTGTTTTGCTGTGCTTTGCTCATGATGTCTCTGGAGGTGGGCTCCAGCAATTCCACAGATCCCCCCCCATCCCCAGAGCTCATGGGGAGGGTGCCACAGACACCAGGGACAGGGGACACACACACACAGAGGGACACCAGAGGGGTCTGCAGTGCCACAGGAGCAGCCACACACCAAGGAGGGCCCTGGGACCAGGCACACACACGGCAGCTACGGCAGGAGCAGGAGACAAGGGGGGAGAAAACATCCCCAGAACCCCCACAGGGTACCCTGGAGCCTGGTTTGGGATCACAGCAGGTGTGGGGCAGCTGCTGTGCAGTTTGTGGGGCTGTGCAGGACAAATGGCATCATCCACACCTCCAGCTTGGCTCTGGGGACAGCCTGGATCTCCTGGGGAGCATCTGCTGCTCTCCGAGTTTCCCCAAGCACCAGAGTGGGTGTGATGCTCTCACCAAGGCCAGGAGGATGTTCCAGCACCCAAGGGAGCTGTGCAGAGGAGCTGACTCCTCCCAGCAGCCCTGGACCAGCACCAAGGATCCACTGCAGCCTCTGCTCCCCAGCTGAGCACTGGGGCTGACCCAAAAGCCCAGGGGAAGGTGCATCCCTCAGTTCTCACATTGTCCCCAACACCCCCAGTGATTGTCACAGCCCTGAGAACAGCCCTGACCCCCCCATGGAGCCAAGAAAAGGAGGACCAGGGGCTCAGCCCCAGGCACAGAGCCCTGCTGACCTGCCTTGTCTCCCATGCTCACACAGACCAAAAGGAACGTTTGACAGGAGACAGAGAGGGAGAGAAGCAACCCCTCAGGGTCTGGGAGCACACTGGGGGCACAGACAGTGGAGACAGCATTGGGAGAGGTCAAACATTTAATGCACTGGGGCAGGAGAGGAGCTGGACTTGGTTGGAAAGTAGGAAACAGACCCAAAAAGGGCAGCTGGTGCCTTTCTAATCCCAGCTGAAGGGTCTCTCTGCAATTCAGGCACCACTGAGACCTGGGACTGAAAGTCCTCCCATTTCCAGAACGAAGCAATCAGCAATTGGAACTTCCTGCTCTCATTCCCAGTCCCTTTTTTTGACAGACAGGACTCTGTCATCCCTTCCCATCCTGCTGGGGAGCAGAGAAGGATCCTCCCCATTGTAGCAAGAAAGGGAAAGGGGAACAGAGTTGCTTGCCTGGGACACCAGTGCCAGAGACCTGGGGATCCACCCCTCAGCATCAGCAATGCCAAGGCCAACTTTACCTAAGGCACCCCCTGGTCAGAGCATCCACAGGGTTAAAAATCCAGGTGCCCACCCCAGGGGGTGGCAGCTCCCTCTGGAAGCAGCAATGGCTGGGCAAGGGGTGCTGCTGGCACGGGGGGGTTTCAGCTCCAAAGGCACTGAAGCCCTGGGGGGCTCTCGTTGCCCCTGTCCCAGGGGAGCCCCCACTCTGCCCTGTCAGGCTTTGCTCCCAGAGCTGCTGCAGCCAGGCAGAGCTCATGGGGTTTCCAGCTCTGGCAGGGCCTGGGGAGGGATCACAAGCCCCAGATAAAAATCCAGATAATTTTTAACCCAGTGCAGCTGCAGATGCCCACGGTGGGAGCTCTGTGGAGGAAAGGACGAGCTCATCACCAGCCACAGCACAGAGGATTCATGGCCAACACACCCTGGGCAGCCCAGGCAGTGCAGAACCCCAGAGTAAGGAGGAGGAACACCCATGGAAGTGCTCCACAGGGCTCTGAGCTCTGCACAGCAGCTCCTCTGGCCTGTGAAGGAACTGCAGTGACACCAAATTTAAGCCAGAGGTTGCAAACCCAGCTGTTTCCCTGTGTTCACCTGCCAAGCCTTTTGCAAGGCTCAGCTTCTCAGGGAGGGCATCCACAGAGATCAAAAACAGCCCGAGGAAAATCCATGGGGAACATCTCAGACCAGGCCCCACAAACCCCAGTCACACTGTCTGGGGTCTCAGGGATGTGCCTTCCTCGGTCCAGCATCTTTCCTGGACCCAAACTGCCTCCAGCTGTAAATCCACCAACCTCCGTGGAGTTTCTCCAGGTTTCTGGCACAGTAACTGAAAGCTGAGTCTGGTATTTGTGTGGGAACAGCTGGAAATGCCAGTGTTCAAATCAATTAACTCAATAATGCTTTAGGCTCAGCCTCCATGGGCGCTGCTGGACACATTTGTTAGCAAGGAGAAACTGAATATTTGCACGGATCATATTTGCCTGATGGGAACGGGCACGCTCACACGTTGGGCAGGATCATGTCCAATTTAGCAGCACATTGAGCAATGAGCACTGGGTCTGCTCAGAAATCATCCCATCTCCTGCACCACCGTGTGCCAGAGGCCCCATCCCACAGACAAGGAGGTTTTCAGCCTCCCAGGCAGTGCAAAAAAACCCACAAAACCCTGGAGTTACTGGGATGTTTGGTTACAGACGTGGTTTGGACACGGGGCAGTTAGTTCTGTCCATGACAGGCATGTCCAGGACTTGTTAGGGTTCATTTTTGGGTTAAAGGGGGTTAAATGACAGCACGTCCCCAATGGCTATGTGACAGCAGAGTGGCTGCAGATAGCATTGGTGATTAGTGTAACAACATGCCACTAAAATCAGGGTTATTACAGTGCATTCAAAGTGTGAAGGTACTCACACTGCCTCCGCCCGGGATGTGTTTGATATTATCCTTTGAGCCACACTTGGATTGAACGCTGCTAAAGTCCAGCTTCTTATTAATTATCTGCACCTTTGGTAGCCAGAAAAGAGTCATTGCACGTCACCAATAGCTATCTGATGGCAGGGTCTCTGCAGATAGCATTGGCAGTTTAGTGTACACAACATGCCACTTATAATAAGAACTATTATAGAGCATTGAAAGTGTGAAGGTACTCACACTGCCTCCGCCCGGGATGTGTTTGATATTATCCTTTGAGCCACACTTGGATTGAACGCTGCTAAAGTCCAGCTTCTTATTAATTATCTGCACCTTTAGTAGCCAGAAAAGAGCGTGAGAAACAACGTGACCATCTGCAGCTTGACCATGTGTTACATCCCTAAAAGCAGGAACCTGCCTTCCAGCACCAGGAGCAAAATGGAAAAAAAATCTCTGGCTTTGTTGCACAGGTTTGTCTGTTCCTGGGCTGGAAAGGGAAGATGGAGGTGGGCAGGTTGTACCTCAGGATTGGATAGGCCTGGGTAGTGATGCAGCCCTGAGTCCCAGGCCACAAACAGCAGCCAAAAACCCAGCTCAGCCTGGATCCTTCCACTGAACAACACAGGAACTTGCTGGGCAGCAAACCCATTGGAAGGAGGGCTGAGAGGCTCCACCAGTGCTCAGGGACTCCACCAGTGCTCAGGGACTCCACCAGTGCTCAGGGACTCCCCCAGGGCTCAGGGACTCAGCTGCTGCAGAGCCAGTGGGAAGAGGAGGGGTGAAGCTGAGAGAAAAGTGCCTGCCCAGCTCCAGCTCCCTGCCACAGTCCCCTCCTGGGCCAGACACCCCTGGCCTTGGGCAAACTGGTGCCACTGGCCAGGCTGGGCAGCAGGAGCTGAGTGTCCAGCACTGAGAGAGGGGACACTGAGCTCTGCTCTACACTGGGCTCACACTCCCTCCACAGCTACCAGGAGAAAGCCAAAGCTGCCAGGATGCAGCCCCAGACCAGGGATGCAGCCCCAGCTCCCATCCCAGGGATGCAGCCCCATCCCAGCTCTGTGGCACATTCCTCACCAGTCTCTGGTGGGTAGGAAGGGCTGGGGCCACAAGGGAAGCACAGTTAACCACCCCTCCAGCCCCAAAGCCTTCCCTCCACACCCTGACCCCTGTGCTCATGAAGCTGCTTCCACTCAGGGCTTGTTTCTCCCTCTGGTGGTGTAGGAGCTGTGCTGGAGCCACCTCAGGCACCCGAGCAGCTCCTCCAGACACCCCCAGGGTGAAGACAATCCCTGTTCCTTCCCCACACACCCCAGAGTGGCTCTGCAGCCCCCCCAGGTGTAAATGCAGGTAACAACCCACAGGTGTGAGCCTGTGAGAGGCACCACGAGAGCCCCCAGCAGTGTCAAAGGATCTGGCACAGACACTGCTGGTGGCACCATCCCCAGAGCTGGGCTCCACCCCAGCACTCCAACCCCAACCTGCTCCTGCCAGGAGAGCTCCCTGCCATGCTCTGGCTCCCCAGCATGAGAAGCACCATGGCTGGCATGTGCCTCCAGCAGGATTTTCCAAGTTCACATCAATTAATCCCACAAATCAGGACCCAGCTGTGCCAGACCAGGCTTTGCCAGAGCCACCCTCGGTGATCCAGCCACAACAGAAGTGCTCAGAGCATGCAGGAACACTGGCAGAGATGTGCCCTGGCTGCTCCTGGCCTGTGTGCCCCGTGTCCCTTTGCTGGCCCAGCCTGGGGCTCTGGAATCTGCACAGAGAGCAGGCTCCAAACACGTTTCTGACCAGCCTAAAATCAAATGTAGGATCAGCCCCTTCTGCTCCAGCTGCAACCTGAGAGCAGCCTGGTGTCCTACAGAATCCCCAGCAGAGCATCCAACCATTCTCCCCTGCAAAGAGCAAGGAATTGTCCCAAATTCAGCTGTTCTTACTCTTTCAGCAACAACGACAGACAGAGGAGTAGTGAGGGAAAAAAACCCCAACTTGTAAAAGCTGGATTAAAAACGAACAAGCAAATAATTTAACTATTTTCCAGTAAACAAGGGCTCCTTCTAAAATCCCTGGAGAACAGGGTTTGTGGGGGTGGGAAGAAAAACCTGTCTCGTGCTAAGTGGGCAGGAGGGCTGAGCCCCCCCAAAAAAGGACACTGTGCTCATGTGCTGCTGTCTCATGACCAAGAGCCCTGCCCAGGCTCCAGAGCCCCCCTAGATCATGGCACAAAGCCAATAAATTGCCAGCCACGGTGCAAAATGCCTGGAAAGGCCGTGGAAAAGCAGGCTGCCATTTCACAGGATGCAGAGGAGCCAGCTCAAAGCCTCCCCCCCATGCCAAAGGGGAACATTCAGAGCCACCGAGGTACCTGCTCACACAAAATGTCATGCACAGCACTCAGGGAATATTTGTTATGGCCCTGCAAGGTCTGGAGCCAGGCAGTGCCACCCCAGGACAGGCAGTGCCACCCCCAGGACAGGCAGTGCCACCCCAGGACATGCAGTGCCATCTCCAGGACAGGCAGTGTCACCTCCAGGACAGGCAGTGTCACCCCCAGGACAGGCAGTGTCCCCTGCCAGGCTTGCAGAATTTAACCCCGACCCATTCCCAAGCATTTGGAGCCCAGAGGTCACTTTGCTGTTCATGAAACAACTTTTCTGGGAGTGCAAAGCGTTTGAAAGAACAGAAGTGCCACCAGTTCTGGCCATGCCACCCTGCACTGTGCAGCCAGACAGCTCCTGATGGCACAACACAAACCCAAACCTCGCCAAGAGAGCTGGAGCCCAAAATCCCAATGTCTGGCAAAACGTGGGGTCCGAGCCTGAGACCCCCAGGAAGAAAGAGACCCTCCTGTCCTCTCCTGCAGTGCTGGGAGGATGCTCCAGGCACAGAGTGGGGTTCACAGCCCTGATCCTGCCACTTCTCAGGGTGGCACCTCACATCCTGCTGTCCCCACCCGGACACCACCAGGGAATGTCATTCCCTGAGACCCACACCTCGAGCTCTCCAGGGCACAGCTGAGCTGCACCAAGGAATTCCAGGCCAAGCCCCCAGCCCCAAATCCTTCAGACAAACCCGAGTCAGGATGGAGCCCCCACTCCCACCACCAGGCTGCTGCTGCTGCTCCAGGGAGGTTCTCCCGTCCCCGGTGGAGCCTCCAGCCCCCCGCTGTCCCCACAGGCAGCCCCCTGGAAGCAGAGGCTGTGTTTACCTTGCCACCTCCGGGCTGGTGCTTCAGGTTATCGGTGGAGCCAATTTTGGACTTGACGTTTTTCAGGTCGGGCATGGGCGCGGCCGCGGGCGGGGCGCGGGTCTTGGCCGAGGCGGGAGATTTCGGGGGGGTGCGAACCACTGCCACCTTCTTGGGCTCCCTGGCTGGTGGGGTGGGCAGAGAGGGGGTGCGGGAACGGCTGCCTGGAGTCCCGGGGGAGCCGGGACTGCTGTAACCGCTTCTGTCTCCAGACTTGGGCTGCTCACCTGCAGTTTGCACACAGGGACAGCCCAGGTCAGCACCTTCCCCGCTCCCTGTTGGGGCTGCTCTGCCTCGTCCCAGAGCCCACCCAACAGCCCAGTGCAGAGGGAAGGTGGTGGCTGCACTTTCTTCTACTCCATTTTGAAGGAAAAACTGTGATTCGAAGGTAATATTTCCTAATATCCCAGAAGGAAGGTGGTCTCCACTGCCTGGATCATCAGTAAGGCTCCCCACCCGAGCGTGGCGTGACGAATTACAGACAAAAAAGACACTCAGAACCACTTTTCTATCAGAAATTTGGAAGCGCTTTCACAAAATTATTTTCTGTCATTAACTAAGACTGATCGCTGAGCAGCTTAGCACTGTCCCCAGTTTGAAAAGGAAATGAAAAAAAGAAAAGAAGACCCTTAAACATCACCTTTCTCAGTCTTTGCTGCTGCAGGAGGTGGTTTTTTCTGCTCCTTTCTGCCTGTTTAGTGAATGAGAAAGATGCTTAAACATAATAAAGCTGGAAAATTAATTGATTTAAGGTTTTATGCAGCTCTGGTTAAGTATGAAATATATGTATATATCCAGTGAAATGCACCATTTTAATGGAAATTCACAATGCCTGATGCTTTCTGGGGTTTTCTTCTCTGAGCATAATGGGCTAATCTCCATTCCTGTAATCGAAGAATTGATCCTCTTGCCCCTGGTCTTTGTGAAATATCATCAGAGAGAAAACGAGTAGATGGATTAAAAAAAAAAAAAAAAGGATCTGCCTAAATCTTCCAAAATTTGAGGAAATCCCAGAGGATAAAGCACCTGGCCTCTCCTACACACTGGAGACTGCATGAGCACAGGGCACGGAGCAGCACCTGGAAAGGCTCGACTCAGAGGGAACCTCCCTGGCTCTGCACCACGAGAGGGTTGAGGTGGGTGATTAACCCAGCAGCACCACCCAGTCACACCATATGGGGCTCCCACCATCACCTACCGGAGCTGGGAGGGGTCTTGGGGGCCGTGGGGGTCTTGGCCGGGATGCGGGTGGCGTTGCTGGAGTTCCTCTGCGCCTGCCCCCCGCGTGCCTTGGAGCCACCCCTCGCCTCCGGGCCCTGGGGACACAGGGGGACATCAGGGACAGGTTGTCACCCTCGGGATCAGGGCACCAGAGACCCTCCCGATTCTCCCCGGGATTGCCCACACCTGGAATGTGCCTGGTGTCCCAACCCCACGGCTGCTCCTGGGCTGGGGGAGTGGCTGTGACCCTTCCCAGGTGAGCCCTCCCTGCACCCTCACACCTGCTTTAGCCACATCTCTGTTCTCTGCTTTTCATCCTTTGGTTTCCCCTGTTCTGCTAAAATTTTCTACGGAAGACAAATTAATCCTGTGATGGGCACAGGCTGCCCAGAGCAGCTGAGGCTGTCCCTGGATCCCTGGAAGTGCCCAAGGCCAGGCTGGACAGGGCTTGGAGCAGCCTGGGACAGTGGAAGGTGTCCCTGCCATGGCAGGGATGGCACTGGATGAGATTTAAGGTCATTTCCAACCCAAACCATTCCAGGATTCCGTGGTTCTGTGTGACCTCCCTGTGCTTTCCCTCACCGTGGCTGCATTTCTGTGACAGAATGTCACAAAGGGGAAAAGCCCCGAGGTTCTGTTCACCCTGCAGGGTTCAGCCACGCATGTGTTGCACCCCCTGGATTCCCTGCACCTCTGGTTGAACCCCCAAACTCCTCTGTGTGAGGACACCTCTGTGTGACCTGGACACACCCTGGAACCCTTTGTGCTCCCTGCGCTGGTTCCTCCCAACACCAAACCCGCAGCTTCACCTCGGGAGGGTGCAGGGGAAGCACATCCCGCCCTCCCCAGCCAGCAGAACCAGCCAGGAATGCCAGGAATTCCCTCAGGTACTGCCCTGAGCTCCTGACAGCCATTCCCTTACCTTGGCCTTGGTTTCCTGCACTGCTTTGGAGGCAGAGGCAGGGCTGGAGGGTGCTTTCGGAGGGGCTGCGTGCCGGAGGGGGGGCAAGGAGCCAGGGGGTTTGGCAGGGCAAGGTGAGCATTTCTTGGGCGTGGAAATGAAATAAAATAAAATGGGAACAAAAAACAAAACAAAAGAAAATCATCACGGGAGGGAAATAAAATGGGATCAGCGACATTAAATAGGATTAGAAGGTGCAATACAGAGGTGGGTGTGGGACTGCCAGGGTTGTATATAGAGAAATCGCCAGTTTCGGTGTTAGAAAATAATTCTAGTCCTCATCTTTAACTCTTCACCCACTGAATTTTCCCTCAGCTTGTCAATTATCCCACTCAGGCACTAACCAGGATAATGGCCAGCTGAGCTAAACCTCCTCCAAATTACCAGTGTGAGAGATATTGTTTAACTTCTGGAATTTACCCATTATTAAACTCTGTTCCTCCCCCAGAACACAACACAGCATCTTCTGGGGAGTTGCCCTGTGCAAGCCAGGAGCTGGATTTGATGATTCTTGTGGATCCTTTCCAACTCAGGACATTCTGTGACCTGCAAGGCCTAGATTATTTAGTTTAATGTTTTAATTACATGGTTTGCTCTTTTCACAGTTATGCTTGTCCCCAGTGCAGTTTTGAATCTGCCCCAAGGTCAGCTGCTGCTTTTCAGTCCTGGGCTGAGAAAATGATTTCTCCAACCTCCCACCCAACCCCATGAGCCACGTGCTTGATTCAGATTTGGACCATTTCCTCACCCTCAAAAAACCCATGGATTGCACCATCCAAAGCCAGGGGAGGGAAGAAAAAAATAAAAACACTCTTGAAAACAAATGGAAAAATGGATCATGATGGGAAGGTTTCCTAATAGGCACAAGAGCAGGGCAGGAGGGCAGGAACATGGACAGGTGTCACCCCTGGTTTGGGTTTTTAGCTCACCTTGGGTTTCTTTTCATCAGCTTCGGTCCCTTCCTTGTCAACACGACCTGACAGATGGAAACACACAGTTACACCTCTTGGGACTGGTCATCAACTCCAGAGATGACAACACACTGCTGGGGGCTGTTCCCTGTCCCTGCTCTCCCTTAAACTCAACACTGCTCCCAGAAATGCGACAAAGTCACCGTTCCTTGCAGAAATCCTTCCACACTCCACAGACACATTCCCTCTGTGTTAGCAGATGATGGAGGCTGTGTTAGTCAGCACTGGAGACCAGACACACCAACGAGGTCTGTGCAAGAGCATTTTGCCCAGATTCCCACCCAGCTCAGGACAGAAAGTTCCCTTCAAAGCCTACACACGAGTCTGTGGAACACCCACTTGTTCTGACAATCACACAAATAGAGACTCAAAGTGAAGGGAGCCCCCAGTCCAGCAGCACTGTGATCTCATTCAAGGGGTTGTTCAGCTGGCTTTGCAGAGCACTTTCATCCCTGGCTGTTGTTAATTCCCATCTCTCCTGGCAGGCTCCTCTCTGCCTCCCGGCACGGTGCCCCTTCCACCTGGGTCAGTCTAATTAGGAGATTAGAAATGGGGAGGAGATAAAGTTTGTACTACAAGGCACTCCTAACAAAGCCCTTTTCCCCCCCATCTTCAGCTAATTGGGAGGAGAAGCTGCTGATAATTCTCCCCAGTGTTGGGAAACTTGTCCTGGGGGATCAGCCCTTTCCTGATGACATGGACAATGCTGTTAATCCAGCACTGACCCACCCCAAAGCTGCTGGATGCACCACCCCTCCCAAATTCAGTTTAACTGCACACTGGAGCAAGGCTGGAGCCAACAGCCACCAAGTGTCTCTGTCTTTGAAGGGAAAGACCATTAAATAATTAAACTTTTCCTACTGATTTAGAAGCTGGCTGGCTCTGGGCAGTGCATCCCCACCCTGCTATGGTTCCAGGCTCCAGTGCAAGCCATGCCAGTGCCCTGCAGCACACGAGCAAAGCTGCTGATCCCAGAGGGAACCAGGAGAAATATGTTATGAGCTTTAGCTCCAGTGGAAAAAGCTCCATCAACAATTTCTTTGTGAGCCCCGCGCAGCGAAGAGCCGCAAACCCAGCAGCGTTCCCAGGCTCATGGGAGCAGCCAAGCCAGCCTGGGGAATGTGGATCTGGGGGAAAAGGCAGAGCTGCCCCCAGGACGTGCCCTGGAGAGCCAGAGCTGAGGTACAACACGGTGAGACAGCAGCATGTGTCCTGTCCTGCTGCCCTGGCTGGTTATCACAGCTCACAGCACAGCTCACAGCCTTTGGCCACTGAGCTGGGCCCTTGTGACATTCCTGAACCCAGGAGAGGTGGAAAAGAGAAAGGAAAGGTCTAAGGGATGCTCGTGCATTGAGTGGTGAACTCAAACCTTTACCCGAGGCTGCCCTCCCAGCCCAGCCCAGCCCCACACGCTGTTCAGATGCCTCCAGACAGGCAGGCAGCTCCTGGCACACCCCATCCAGAGCTGGGACTGCAGCAGGATGCTTTGGAAGAGCAATGGACATGCCTGGCAGAGGGAAAAGGTCCTGCTGGCTGCAGACCGTGCCTCCAGCAGCACTCATTGTGGATATTTAAGGGGAAAGTACAAGAAACAGGATCAATGTGAGGGCTTTTCCATGGTTAGACCTGCCATCCCTGCCTTTTTCCTCCTCCCTCCTCTTTAGGGAAGCCAATTCCAAGAGTTATTGGATCAGACATGCAAACCAGATGGCTCGTGTCCTGCTGGAGCAAGCTGCACACGCCAGGTGAGCCCCACTCCAACCTGCCAGGGCCACGTCCAGCCGTCCTCGTCTCCTCTGGGAAGGTGCCAGGTGGGAGTTAAGGTGCCCACCCAACAGATCCAAGGAAATCAAAGCAAAAACAGGTGGAAAAAAAAAAGCATGATTAGGGACACGCCAGCACCATGCAAGGGACGCAGGACCGCAGAGCAAGGGTCTGGCAATCCAACCCAGGGTTAAATAAAGAGGGAGGGCAGGGTGGGGGAGCAGCAGCAGTGCTGTAGGTCTGTCACAGCACAGCTCCAGGCCATCTCCAAGCAGCAGGAGCCGAGTGCTGGGTCAGGCAGCCTTGTTGGCGAGCCCAGGGCAGCAGCTGGAGCACACACCTTTGAGCAGAGGGACACGGCTGGCCTTGTCTGCAGCAGGGCCACCAGGCTTCCTCCTGGGCGTGCGCCGGCCCCCTGCATCCGGCACAGCCTCTTCCACAGGAGCATCTTTGTCCTTCACAGCATCTTCCACTCCAGCAGGGGCTCTGGCTGTTTCTAGCACGGGCCCAGAATCTCCTCCTTCCTTGGGCTCAGCCTCTTTTTGGGACACACTTCCAGAAGGTTCTGACAGGTCTGGACCTCCTTCTCCCTCCAGCAGCTGTCGCTTCTCCTCTTGGTCCTCTCCTGCTTCATGTGACTCAGCTTCAGCCACAAGTGCCTCTCCTGGGGTGTCTCTGAGGACACCTTTGGACTTCTCTCCATCATATTCTTCACAAGTCTCCTGGGCAGCTGCTGGACATGAGCCCTTTCCAGGTCCCAGAGGAACATGCTGATCCACCAGGGAAGGCAAACCCTGCCCAGAAGTTTCGTCAACATCTCGGTCCTCATCCCTCTCCCGTCCGCCGGAATCTTCTTTTAGTGGAGCTCTGGCACACAAAGGAGACGGTTCCTCTTTACGGTCCCCTGTGCCACCTGCTCCTGCCAGACCCTCTGCCATGCCACGGCCCAGCTCTGGCTCCACACCGACGCCTTCTCTGCCTCCCTGATCCCACAACAACTCACTGCTGCCTGCTCCGGAGCCTTGGTACATGTCCAGGGGGATTGGGATGGTGACCTCGATTCTGGTGGGAGCTGCTGCTGCCGGAGCCTTCGCTTCCCGGGGCAGAGGCGGCTGCTGAAGGCCCCGTGCCTGCTCTGGGGGCTGGCTGGCACCTTTTGCTGCCTCTCCCACACGCTGCTGAGGGCCAGGCTGGAGCTTTGGAGAGCTCGGCTCGCCTGGAGTTGAAGACGTGGGGTGTGAAGCACGGGCAAGAAGTTAGCACAGGCATGTCAAACATCACGTAACGGGAGAGATTCAGGATTTGACTGGCAGGGGAGAGATAAGAGCAAGTCCCACCCCGCCCCACTGAACACAGGGCCATGGCAGTTTGGGACTGTGCACCCACTGAGGCTCCTCAGAGCTCCAGTGCTGCTCCTCTGTCATCATTTGGGCTGAGTGACATCTGAACCTGAGGCCACAGAGACAAAGATATGTCTGTCTCTCTCTGGTTTTTTGGTGTGTCTGTGTAAAAGAGGGGATTCTGTTCTGTCACTGTTCTGTGCGTGACACAGACCTTTACAATTCCAGCCAGCAGCTGCTGCGTGAAGCCAGATCTTCTAATTGAGCTGGAGCTTTTCTTTGGAAATCCCTTCAGCTGAAGGAAAGATGCCCTGAGCAATGGAGAATTCACCTGGACACGGGTACAACCAGCCCAGGAAGAATGTGCCTCTTGTGTTATGAACTGGTTCAGCTTCAAGGACTCCTGGGTGTCTTTGAGCACAGATCAGGTAAAGAGCCTAACTCAGAGCCCTGAGATCACGACTGTGGCTTTGGCAGATTAACAAACCAGACTAAAACAAGAAAAGATGAAGTCAAGACTGACTTGGTCTTTCATCAGTGTCCTCCCCATTTTAAGAGAATATCACAGCTAAGTGAAACGACCACAGAAAGACCTCCTATGTGACAGCTGAAGTATCCCAGGACAAGGCAGAAAGGGCTTAGTAAAAATCTGGTGAGAAACAGCACAAAAAACAGGGTAAAGAGAAGAGAGAACTTCAGCCCCCTCCACTAACAATCTTGATTTCTTTTTTATAGTGGTGCCACTATTTTGTATATAGAAGAGCTGACAGTCCAAAATCCACTGGCCAGGCCAGTAAATGTCTTATTCTAATTGCAGGGAGCAGAGTGCACAGAACTGTGTGGAAAGCAACAACAATCTGAATTCTGCCCTGAGCTGAGAAGGCAAAACCTATTTACTTCTGTAAAAGGCTTGGATGTCTAAATGCACTAATGGAGCCATGATAAGGAAAGACACTGCTCAACTGGAGGGATTTGTTATGTTTACTGCACAGGAAACTGCTTCACAAAATGGCTTTTCACTAAGATTTGAAACAGCACACTAAAAAATCAGTGCTGTGTGTACAGTGCAGGCAGGACAGAAACATCACAGGGAGTCTCAACCCCTAAGTCTGCCCCATGGAATTAAGCCAGCACTGGGGGCTTTGGGAAAAACAATTTTCCATCGAGTCTGAACTGAGGAGAGTCAGGAGAAGCTTTCCAGGTAGCCAAATGGTCCCTGGATAATTTTCAGCCCCTAAGCAGACACCTAATTAATGCTGTGAGAACACTTGCTGCCCACTGTGGCTTTGTCACTCACATTCCCCAAGACTGGGATGAGGAGAAGAATCCCTTAATGTTGAAGTCAGGGTATGAATGAGTAGGTTTGAGTCCTGCTTTACATTAGAAAGACACAGTAATTAAACAAATTGTGCATTTCATGTGTGACAGGCAGGGCCTGCACTGCCTCTGTTCAATCTGAGCAGCTCCTCTGGCCACAGCACATCCCAGCTCTGTCCATCAGCTTTTCCAGCCTGGAGAACACCCTGGTTTAGCAGCTGGACAAACAAGCACCATGACTTTGGCCATCTGAGAGGGAAATCTGGGCTATGAGAAGCTGAAATGAGTGTGTTGGAACATTCCACATGTGCACGCCCCTCCTCTGCCAGGAACAGGGAGAACTGCTCAGCTGCTGTGCAGGGCAGAGCATTTCCTCTCAGAACAAAACTCCCAGGCCACCACCAACCAGTTGGACCCGTGGGCAGCAACACCTGGCCCCAGAGACAGACAATTCACCCACCTTGGGTGGCATCTCCTGCAGCGTGGTCCTCCAGGTTGGGAGTGGCTCCTACGCCCGCCTCTTCAGCTGCTCCCGGGAAGAAACAGGGAAAAAAAACATGATCAAAATAAGAGCTGAGTTTCAGCATGTGCCTGGAGAATGAATTTACCTCCCTGCTGAGGCTGCCCAGCAGAATGGGCAGGATCTCTGCTGCACCACCAGCAGGGCAGCACCAGAAGGGAAATGTCCCCACACTGATGATGGAGCTGGGCAGATCTGTTCAGCCTCTGCTGTACAGACCAGAGGAGTGTTTCACCAACTTCCATATCCCCAAATGGCAAAGTTAGTTCAAGCTCTTCCAGGCAGAAAACAGGCTGTTAAGAAGCAAGGAAACTTGGATTTATATCCCTCTTCTACCCACACCTGGCCTTTACATGGCCAGCAGCACCATGAATGTTTCTTACCTGACATTTTCACCTTCTTGGTGTCTGTGACCAAGCTGTGAACCCTGCCAAGGCTGTGTGAGACCAGTAATTCCAAGCCTGATACAAATCTAGAGAAATCCTGAACTTCAGGACTACTGGTACATCAGAGAAGCAAGGTTTTCTTCACAGTGATGATGGTTTTTCTCTATCAGCATTTTTCAGTTTATTCTAGGACTATTTTCAAACTAGCTTGAAAAACTATATTGGTATGCCACAGTTCTCCAGCCAAACTAGGACTTCTTCTGTTTCTCCCATTTTTCTCCAAGCAGTTCAGGACACACTGGGACAGTCAGATCTCACACCAGAGCTTCTGTGTTTCAGCCCAGGGCTCCACCAGCAGCTCAGGGACTGGATGCAGCACAGAAATTTCACTGCTGTGAGTTCTACCCGCTGCTTTTCTCAGGTCCTGCCTGATGCTTCCAGGGAAAGCCACTGGCTGTGGCACAGGGGACACGTCCTCGTTTTTCACACACAGACCTGCCCTCCCAGATCCTGCTCTCTCACACACAGCACTGCCACAGTCACTCCCTGCTCTGCCTCTGAGAGGCCCCATCCTTCCCTGGAAAACCAGGCCCAGGTGCAGTGACTGCCCACGGGGCATTCAGGCTGAATTAGCCACTTCACTTCCTCTGCATTATCCTTAAAAGCACTGCTGCAGTGGCCTGGTTTTCACCTGCCACTCCAAAGACACCGAGAGGGCTGGGCAGAGCCCGAGGGCTGCAGGACAGGCACCAAGGGGCTGCCAGGGCAGGAACGACCCAGACCTGCAGGTAGGAGCCTGGAGGTGGGAACCAAAGCCACCACAGAGAGCCCAGAAAGAAGGATTGCCAGATGTGGAGCAGAGAAAGAGAGAAGAAAAGGCTGCAAGTTTCCCCCAGGATGGGGAAGGCAAGAGGACAACTCCAAGTGAGGAATTATTTGAAGAAGGAACCAGCATCGGGAGCAGTGTCCCTGTGAGAGGTTTTGTGGTGCTGTCTCACAGCACCAACCAGTCCAGCTCTCTGCTCTGTCTGCAGCAAGAGATGAAGCTGCCCCTTGGTGTCCCTCACCTGTGGTTCCTTCTGGGATCTCCCCGTGCTGTTCCACACCACCCTGATCCTCGTGGTCTCCTTCCTCCACTAAAGGTGCTGTGGCATCTGAAAAACAACACAGCTTTCACAGAGCTGCTGAGAGGCAAAGCCCTCTGGAGGCCAGGATGTGCCTGAAGAACTTTCTGCTCAGAGAAGCACTGGGCTCCCTCCTTGAGCCAGTGGAGCTGGTGGAGGCAACAACTAAGCACGACACAACGAAGCCAGAACCACAGGGACTCCATGAGCTGCCCCCTGCCACACAATGTGCCACAGCAAGCTCCCTACACTTCTGAAGGCTTTGCCTTCTTGTCCAAAAATCCACCTCTCAAAGCAGTCCCTGGTCCCTGATGCACAGGCACAACAATCCTGTCCTGGGGCAAGACAGAACAGCTCCCATGAGACCTGCACAGAACACCCCAGTGTGGCTGCATCGAGCTCTGGGACAGAGAAACACCTGGCTCCACCTACCAGAGGGGTGTCTGCTCATGCTGACAGTGCCAATCCAACTGCAAAGCAGGATAAGATCCCCTCCTGCACCAGAGAGGTTTTTATGTCCTGATTTCTTGAGGCGCTTTCCCGACAACCACTCAGCCCACGCCTCCAGTGGGACAGGGCTGGGGCTGCTCAGCAACTCTGCCCACCCTTCCTTCCTTTCAGAACAATTTTGCAAGCTAAAGCCTCTACCTCAAGTCTCCAAAGGCAGATCCTTGGGATCAAAGCAGCCAGAGGAACGCAAAAAGTGAAGGTAATTACAACAGTGAACAAGCCTCTAGACCACTCTGGAATTAGAGTCTCTCTACCCACAAGGCATTCAGGACTTGGGGAGCACAGAGACACGAACCTGTGTCACACAGAGACACGAACCTGTCTCACACAGCACAGGCTGCACTACCAGGACCTTGCAGTGCCCCTGAAAAGTCTGCAGGAAACAAACTACAGACAACTTCCTGAGGTGTAATGAACAATCCACCTTTCTTGCTTTCCAGCCCGCTCTGCACCTTTAAAGCTCATTCCCTCATTCTGCAGCACAGCAAACACCACCTGATGAGACTAAGAGAGAGGTTTCTCCTCCTGAGAAACCCCCCCAGGACATGGCACAGGGAGTCTGTGGCGAGGTTTACCACGACCCCATCCATCATGGTTCCAAAGCAGAAAGTCAAAGAGCTCCCACCTTCCGTAGTTGGGGTGCTCTTAGCGTCAGATGTTTCAGAAACAGGCTCATCCGATCCATCATCGACTGGTATCTGAAGGGGATAGCCTGGAAAACATTCAAATACTTACAACAAGTCCTTGGCTACCAACTGGGGCCTGGGGGTTACCAACTCTGATTGCCCAGATCCACAGCAGCAAGAAGCTGCAGCTGGAGAGCAAAAACCACCTGAACTCAAAGCAAGCAAAGCGTGAAAATGCCAACCAAAAGCACCAGTGTCACCACCAAAAGGAACAAACTGAAACCCATCAGCAAAAGAAAAGCCCAGTGAACTGGACAGGCAGAAACAGCAAAGCATGGCACAAGCAGGCAAGGAGATCTCAGCAACATAAGGAGGAAAGATGTGCAGCTCCTGAGTCACTGTTGTCCTCTCCCTCCCAGAGCAGGCTGAGCACTCCCAGGGCTGCAAACCAGCCCAGGTTTGTAACGGGGCTGCTGCAGGACAACGTTCTGTGCCAAGAAATGGTGGCAAAATCTTCTGGAAGAGCAGGGCAAGAGGCACAAGTCTCCTCTGAGCAAGGGTGCAGGCAAATCAAATAATGAGAGCTGGAAAAACTGATTTTGGAAAAGAAGAAGCGAAATCCCTGGGACCCTGTGATGTGTGAAACGAGCTGAGAGGAGCTGTCAGACCGCAATGCGCCGCAGAGCCCACGATGAATGGAGGCTCTGGATTCTCTCCAGGACAGAGCCCATCCATTTATCTGGCCTAAGAGGTGTCCAAAGCACCTCAAGAAAAGGAAATTAAGATGATGTTTATGTGGAGCATAGGAGTGAGTCCCAGCAGGTTTGCTGGCGCTGTGTGGGTTCCCAAGCTCAGTTGTGGAGCATGGTGGAATGAGAAAGGAAAAGCTTCTGGAGAAATGCAGGTCTGAAATATGGTGAGGAAGACTCTAGCATGGCCCCCACTCCCAGAGCTCTCTGTTCAGTTGTCCCCAAGTCCCTGTGCAGGTGAGGAAAGCAGGCAGCAAGCAGCATCCTTGAGCTGTGACCCCAAATAAAAACAGTGCTGTGTTTCCATGGCAAACTGAGGAGTGAGCACAAACACACACTTGCAAAGCCGCAGCAGTGGGATCGCCCCTAGCCTGGATACCAGGGGTTATTCTGCTCCTGCTGGACAATGAGACAGATCCATGAGGAGCATTTTCCTGTGACTGTGAATGCTGGAGCATCTTGTGAGCTCCTCATGGTGCCCTGGCTGCAGCCAGCTGACCCAGAGTGTCCTTGCACACACACACTGAGGGCTGTCCCCAAGGACCCCTCACACCACCACTCTGTTCCCCCTGTCCCTGGCAGGTCCTTCAGCACCTCCTGGACGTGCTCACCTGATGAGAAGTGTTTTTCCTGGCCAGGTGCGTGATCCTCCATCATGGTGGTGTCCTGAGGCTGCTCTGCCACCTCTCAGCAAAGGTAACCTGAAAAGGAGAGGAAAAACTGACACCCATTAGGCAAAACCTGACACAACAGGAGCAAAGGGAAGGTCTGGTCATTCCTGCACAAGCAGAAGCATCAGTCACTGCATCCCTCACAACAAACACAGAGGCAACTCCTGCCAGCTGCCTTCAAATTCCACAGGTATTTAAGATGCCCCAAGCAAAATGACCATCCCAGTGCAGCCAGGACACTGCTCTGACAGAGTTTTGCCCCAGGAGATCCCTGTGAGCAGCGGGCTAAATGCTGACTGACTGCTGGTGCACGCTCCAAACTCTGCATTTCCCAGTTTAACCAGTCTCCCAAGAGATGTATTTGCTGGTGAGGTGTGATGCTGCTGTGGGAAGGGATCCTTCCATGCCTGTGGACACACCCAGCAGGGACACACAGCTACCATAAGACACTCATCACCTTAAAAGCCATCCAAAAGTGATATAGGGGGGGGGAAACCAGGACAAAACAGAGATGGATTTTGGACTCTTAGAGAAGAGGGGACAGGATACGCCCTGCTTTAACCCCAAACCCTCCCTGCAGGGCTCAGAGAGCCCCAACATGGCTCAGAGCAAAGCAAACAGATCTGGACACTGGGGTGGAAGCAGGAAGGTACCAGATCTCACCGTTTTCTAAACTGTTTTTCACACCATTTTCTCACTGTTTTTCTAAACTGCATCGATCTGCAGAAGGAAATGAAGTCTCCAACAACCATTCATTATGTGCCCCCCAGCAAAGGGCCCTGCTCCCTGTGCTGGATGGACACACAGTGCTCTTAGCTGGCTGCCTCAGAGCTGATACAATTACAGCCATTGGCAGTGATTAATAATCAGCTATTAGAGTGATCACATGTTTGCCATGACCGTCAGGGACGGATGGATCCAGCAGTGGAGCTCAGGTTACCAGCAGCAAGGAGGAAACTTGTGGGTTTGTGTGCTTGGCAATAAATTAACTGCATGTATGGAACCACACAAGAGAGACTCCAGGGCCAGTAACCAGATCTCTCACCCAGCTTTTTTTAAGCCTTTGCAAGATGACTCTGCAATTTAATTACAGCCTCAGACAGCTACAAAGCCATTTGACAGGACTGGAGAACCAAGGAAGCTGGAGAAATTGCACTGGAATGAAATCACCCATAAAAATGGAGGTATAAATTAGGAAAGAATTAAGTATCTAATTTTTGCTCTAATTGGTGGGCCCTAATTATTTGGACATATGGCTGCCCTCCTCCCAGTGCTCAAAGGATCATATTGATTATATCCAGGCCTCATCTGGCTGATGCTTGATATTATTTACAGCACTGAAATACTAAAATATGGTGTTAACCTAGTGCAGGGGTCACAAAAGCAAGCTAGGCACAAACATGAGCATAAAATGACACAGAAATGTGCTGCTTTGGTGTGACTGTGTGTGTGCACGTCCACAGGAGTGACCTCTGCCCCAAACACACTCGTGGGACTGGGGACAGCAGCTTTCCCAAAGCACTGCCCTGTCTGTGGCAGGAAATGTGGATGGCAGCAGCAGTTCCTGCCCCCTCACCAGCAGTGCTCCCCTCTGTTCACTACACAGCCCCCAGCAGTGACACCTTTCCTTCCCCAACCGCAGATCCAGGGCAAAACACTCCCAGATCTGCTGTGCTGCCTTTACACCAGGCTGTTTCTTTACTCTGCCTCCCCTCCTCTCTCTCTCTCTCCCCCAGGTGTTTTTTGGAGAAGAGCAGTTCAGTGTCTCCCCACATTTAGTCCTTCCTTGCCTCTGGACAACAATTTCTCATCCAGAGGGGGACTCCTTGTCGAGGGTTTATCCGCTGGCTCCCTGGAATGATTCCCTACGGAGAAGACCTTGCTTTTCTCCTGGACATGCAGGGCTGCAAACCTTGCACTTCTGGGCATGCAGGGCTGCAGCCCTGGGTCTCCTGGCTCTGCAGCAGCGCTGTGATTCAGCACAAGCAGGGAGCTGCTGCAGGCAGGGCTGCTGCTCACCTGCTTGCACTGCCCAGCGCCAGGGCTCTCCAGCACAAAGGAAGAGCCAGGGCTGTGCAGAGGAGCTGGGGATGCTGTTCCCTGCTCAGGGACAGGCAGGGCCAGCCCCCACTCCCACCATGGCACGCACAATGCTGCTGAAGGGGGCTTGGGGGGATGCAGCCATTAATTTTTCAGAGACAGGAGAGGAAGAGCTGCAGGGAGAAAGAAAGCCACGGAGGTCCATCAGTGAAACACTCAGGGGGACCCTGGGAGCACCTCAAACCCGGCTGCAGCTCAGGGAGCACCCCCAGTGCCTGTTCATTCAGACACAGGGATCTGGGGGTGATGCCTGGGTTGCTCTGGAGAGCAGAAACATCTCCCAGCAGATGAAACACAGCGTCCTCCTGCTGCTCCTGCAGAGCCCCTCTGTGCCTGAGCCATCGTGCTGGGGAACAAAAACACCTCACATTGGCACAAGGGACGGGGAGGGAGGGAAAGTCTCAGCTCTGCCTTGGGTTTTCACTCAGGTGATGAATTCATACGACCAAAGAGAATTTAAATCTTGTTAGAATTACATATTCTGGATTCAAATTCTCAAAGATGGACTGAGAATTCTGAAAGAAGTCCATAATGGTAATAATCCTCTTTGTTTTTCCTTTTGAGTGGGGGAAGGGGAAATCCCTCTTAGGGAAAAACAACATCAAGGGAAAGGAAGTACTCTAAAATATTCTTAAAAGTGTAAAACCAGCCCCGCCTTGAAGCAATGGTTCAGTGATGCATAATTAGAGCAAAGAAAGCTGCACAGAGATAAACTTGAACAGCACCCTCTGCATGGCAGATAAACACAAACCCTGCAAAGAACGTTATCCATCCCCAGCAGAGCTATTCTCCTTAACCAGGGGCACTATCTAAAAAGCAACAGCCCATCCCATAATTAACAGCTCCTCCAAACCTCTCATTTTCCAGACCTGGAGCCCTCCTGGCAGGAGGAGAGGCCTTGGAGGAGTCACCCAGAGCTGTGCATACAGGCAAAGGTACCTGGAGGCAAAGCAAAGGTTTTGTTGTTGGCAGGAGCAGGAGGAAGGGCCCAATTTCAGCCCAGCAGCAGCACTGGTGTTTGCAGCACTGGTGTTTACAGCCCCGGTGTTTGCAGCCCCAGCACCACCCAGTCTGCCCAGCAGCAGAGTTTAACTGGTGAGAGCCTGGCCAGCTCCTGCCACCGATCATCTCACTGCAAGCCCTGCTGTGGACAGGGACACCTTCCACTGGGACAGGTGGCTCAGAGCTCCATCCAACCTGACCCTGAATGCTCCCAAGGATCACAGAATCATGGAATGGGTTGGGTTGGGAGGGACCTCAAAGCCCACCCAGTGCCACCCCTGCCATGGGTGCCACGGGACACCTTCCACAGTCCCAGGCTGCTTCAAGCCCCAATGTCCAGCCTGGCCTGGGACACTGCCCCAAGGGACACAGCCCAGGGGACACGGCCCGGGACTGTCCCCAAGCAGGGCAGGGACGATCAGGGCTGGGTCCGGGGCTGTCCCCAAGCAGGGCAGGGACGATCCTGGCTGGGTCCGGGGCTGTCCCCAAGCAAGGCAAGGGACGATCCCGGCTGGGTCCGGGACTGTCCCCAAGCAGGGCAGGGACGATCCCGGCCGGCTCCTGCGCAGTGCTGGAATCACAAGGCTGGCACCAGCGGCTCGATTTACACACCCCGATCCCAAAATAAACCCGCTGCCCGCCGGATGGGTGTGGGGATGCACACGGGTAGGAAAATACAGAAAAAATGAACATTTCAGCAGCAGGAGAGCGCAGCGCCTTGGGAGGTGCTGGCTGGACTCTGGGACTCACCCGTGGGGCCAAGGGAGCAGCTCCACCATTCATGTCAGCCACAAAATACCCACAAAATACCCACAAAGTACTCCAGCGGTCACCCAGGTAACTCCCAGGAGTGGCCAGGCAGAGCCTCTTGGTCATTGTCTTCAGCTCAGCATCTTCCTTCACCGTTATTTAATCAGAAAGGGCACAAAGCACACGCTCTGGTTGTTAAAAATGAAAACTCAACAAACACGAGCTAAGCGTTACCTCTGAAAGGTGATCAAACACCAACAGGGCTTTTAAAAAGAGCATCATTCTGTCTGCATTACTTAATTAAACCAGAGTGACAGCACCGTGAACAACATCAGCCTGAAAGGCTGTTCATAATTCATAAGCAACTTCCTTTTCATCTCCTTTGTGTACTTCTCCAAGTACTGTTTTTCCCAGAAGCCGACAGAGGAAGGAATATGGACCATGATCTCATTAACTGCAGGCACTAATATGCAGCGAGCTGGGAAATTACACAGAATTTCAGCATATCTAGTCAAGAGGACAGAAAACTTATTTTAGGTTCAAAGACAGATAAATGCCTTTTGGAGCAATAAGACAGAGCTGTAAAAGAAATTGTCTCAAAAATGCATGCTTTCTTATTTGTTTTTAAGATTTTTCCATATTTATTATAGTTTAAGTAACTCCTTGGAGGTCTGAAACTTTTGTCCCTTTCTCCAGGGGCTGGACTCTTTCCAAAGAGACGTGAGACAGGTTTGGATTCACAGCAGAATAGCTTTTGGGGCACAGCAGTCTCATCACAGCAGTAGGGACATCCATTTTCTGCTCCTGTCACTCCATTCCCCTGCCCAAAGTCCCTCTCAGACCAACACAAATCAAGCGTGCTCAGAGCCAAGGCTCTGTGAGCTGCTGCCAGGGGTCACCACGGGGGTCTCCGTGGCCAGAGAAAAGCCAAGGAACACTCACATGCTGATAAGTTCCTCAGGGTTTGCTGAGAATTAAACTAACAGAATTTGCCATCCCAAATCAGCTTAGGCCCAGTTCAGCAGCTGCCTCGGAGCAGGGCAGCAATTAGAGACCAGATTATCCAACACAAAACCCCGGCCCACAGCCTGAGCTCAGCACAGGGAGAATGGGTTTGTCTGCACAACTGTCACCTCCAAAAACCCAAACCCTGAGCACCTCCATTTCCACCTGCAGCATCTCCTGCCCCTAAATGGATCAACCTTCCTTGATTTTTCACCCCTTCTTATTTTCCTTCCCACTTTTTGACCAAGCCAAACCCAGCCCTTCCCAGACCCAGAGCAGAGCCCACCCTTCCCACCCCAGCTTTCCCTGAGAGCTCCCCGAGGGCGTTCAAGGATGGCCCAGGGAGGTGTTGGCACTCCAGATCGCCCAGCTCATTCCATAATATGATGCAAAATTCAGGCTGCCCCTAAGTCCACTAACTTTAGCTAGATTAGAGCTCTGATCAGAAGGGCTTAGGTGGCAGCAGAAAAGGAAGCAGCAGCAGTTTTAAAGGCTGCCCCGTGTGCTCAGCAGGCTCTTTGTGAGAGAGGGGAGAGAAGCCTCTTTGGCAGGATTTTACCAGGCTGCCTTGGGATTTCTTCCCAACCCCCTGCTACAGCATCTTGTATTTCACTGAGCCCCAAGATGGTTGATGGAGGGGGGATAAATTCTTCCTCCCCAAAATCCTGCTTGCTTGGGAAGCCTTTAAGCAGTTGAACACGTAGAGAGGATCAAAGAGAAGGCAGATCTTATTTACCAGCTAATTCTCTTTGACTCTTCCCATCCCAGGCTGAGCCCAACCTGCTGCAAATCACAGCCTCTCCCCTGCTGCTGGTTTGAAAGCAGGCTCGACAGATCTCAGGCTTGTAGCAGTCATTATTTCCTTAACAGAAAATGCTGGAAGGTCGATATTCCCCCAGCACTGCCTTTCCAAGGCTGGGCTTGTGCCCAGACATGGCTGCAGCACCAGGCAGGGCAGAATCCAGGACACAGACTGCTCCCCCAGCCTGCACACTGCCACTGAAAAGGATGGGGAGAGGGAAAAGAGGGGAAAAAAGTTCCCAAAAAAATGCCCCTGGAGTCTTACTGAACTGGGACAATCGATGGCACAACAGCTGTTCTGCCCCATCAAGAGACTGCTCTACCTTGGCTGGCAAACGACACCATGAGGAGGCAGAAATTGCTTTTCTGAGAGATTGCATTGCCTGAAGAAAGAAAGGCAGGCATCCATCCCCACGAACTGACACTCCCCTGTGTGGCTCACGTGGAAGGAGAAGGGATGTGCCCAGGGTGAGCAGCAGAGGACAGAGCCCCTCACGGAGCAGGCTGGGGACAGGATCCTGGCAGGGCTCACCTGCTCTGGGGACAACTGCAATCTAACAAACACAGCATCGTTGTGTGGCCAGCAGTGTCTCGTGATTATCACAATTTTCTTCATTAATACGAGGCCAGAAACAAGCTGACAGACCTTATTTCATGCTCCAGTGGGTACCAAACCAGCTCCCAAGGCAGGGACAGGCTGGTGGGTACAGGATCACCCTGATCTCCCTCAGTACAGCCCATCTGGGAGGGCACTATGAGCACTGGTACACCCATCCTGAGCTCCCTGCAGTGTAATTCCACCAATCAAAGAGCTGAGAAACACCCCAAAAGTCACTCTGCCAGCCAGCCACACATGAAACACCCCGACAGGAACAGCAGGGTGAAAATACCCACACTGGCTGCTGAGAGAGAGAGAGCACAGAGCTGAGCTCCCAGACAGGAGCTGGCTCCAGCTCGCCCTGTGATCCATCAAGGTGCCTGTGGCAGGCTGTGAGCAGCCAATCCTCCTCCTCACACAGCTCCATGGTCACAGCCCAGAGCTCTGAGCACAGCCTGAGCTGTGGAAGAAGCACCCAAAGCCACAGTTCCCTCTCCCAGAGCACACAGAGAGCAGCACTCCCCGGGAGCACAGAGCTGGGGAAATCCCTGCTGTGAGCTTGGGGTCAAACACAGGCCCTGGGCCATCTGCAGGGTGCACACGCTCTGCACTGCTGAGGTTAAATGTTCTGCATTTAACTGCAAAAACTGCAGAGTCCACCCCGCCCCTGCAGCACTGCGCTGCCTCCTGCCAGCCCCGGGAATCTCTTTTGTCTTTGCTGCAGCAGCAGACAGCCACCACTTCTGTAGGACACTGAGCCAGGGCCCTGGGGACAGGGCTGAGCCCTCCTGTGCTGGGCAGGGCCACATCCTGCACTGCCCAGGATCTGCTCCAGCCCCCAGCTGCACATCAGCTTCCCTCCCCAGGCTCTCCGTGGGCAAAGGCAGATGATGCTGCTGTGTCTGGTGCCAAGCTCAAATTATGCTGACACTCAGATGAGATCAACATGCAACCAGAAGCCTCATAAATTAAAGAGAATTTAGTGAGAAGAAAACTTCACTTGACCTATAAAAGGACTTGGAGATTTGGGTACTTGGCACTGCCTTCCACCTTAACCAAGTCAGTGATGTCTGTGTGCAGAGCAGCACGAGAGGAAGGGCCCAAAATTCATGGTGAAAAAAAGCAGGTGCTTCAGAACAGCAATTGTGGAAAGATCGAGAGAATGAGGCCCTCAAAAACTGGGCAGAGCAAGGGTGCAGTTGGCCAAGCCAGGCTCAGATCACAGTGCTTGGACCACCAGCACCGCCCTAACACACCCCAGGAGCTGGTTCCAGGCACCAAACCAACAGAAACTGAGCCCCTCACAGGCAGAAATCACATGTGACAGTAGCACTGTGGGTCACCTCACGCTGATTTAGGAGCAGCAACGTGACAAAGGGGGAAAATGCCAGCACCAGCCACCGCCCAGCTGCACCTGAGCCCCTCCAAGTTTTGCCTCAGGCTTGAAAAAGACACTGTCGAGACACAAGGTATGTGTTTATTGCTTACTTTGATCTCAGCTGCTCCTCTTTCTTTGATTTCACAGTGCTGACAACATTTGCTGCACCCTGACAGAAGCTCTGTGAATATTCAATGGTGCCACAGTAATGAAGATATTAAATATGAAAGATTCTTCATGCCACAGCTCCAGTCTAGTGAACAATCCCAGTCAGAGCAGAGGTGACAGAACCAGGAGAGCCTTGTGGCCACCAGCGTTGCAGGAGAATTTTCTCAGGGGCAAGGAGAACATTCTTCACGGATTGGGCCATCATTTCTGAAGTTATTTTGAGCTGTTTCAGCACATGGATAGAAAATAAAACGATGACAACGGCACCATCTGCTCCAGCTACTGTCACGCCACCATGGCTGGCATGGCTCTCGCAGAAAGCCTGTCCCAGGGGAAAGCCAAGGCAGGTGAGGCTCCCCAGGGATCCCTGCTCTCCTTCTGCAGGATCCAAGTGTGCACATGCAGGAGGGTTGCAGCGTGCCACGGCAGAGACACTTCCCCACAGAGGGAAAGGACAGCGTGCCCAGCAGCAATGCTCAAGCCTAATCTGACTGCCAGCTTGGAGAAGCCCAGCTCAGCCCTGCAGCAGGAGCACAACTCTGCCCATACACTCTGTGCTCATTTCACCAAGCCAGCCCTTTCAGCCACTTGACACCCAGGCTGGGCACCAGGCAGCCCTTGGCCCCACAGTGTCCCATTCCAGGTCCCTGAAGGTGACTGATGGCGCTGGAATGCAGCAGCCAGCCTCACCAGGACTCTGTAAACACAGAGGGAAGAGCCAGGCATTCTCAACACACCGGTTCCTTGGCCTAGAAAGCAGCAAACACCTCAGATCTCACCAGCTTTCGGGGCTCCAGTAGGACTCATCCTCACCCCAACTGTGCTACCAGACCGGGCTCTGCAATGCCCGTTTTAGCTTCTGTCTGGCTCTGCTGAATTATTTTTGTTTTTCATGACTCAGAGGCTCTTCAGATGAGGTCAAGTGTCACAGTGTGTTTCCTGAACATCATCTTTCATTCTTTAATGCCAAAAGACAACAAACAATAGGACATTCATCAAGTGTTTCTGCTTTGCTTTTATGTTGTTGCATAACAGCAGAAAAACACTGCTCCCTAAAATGTTCACAACTGTATTTACTAAAACTAAAAGCTCCATTTTTTCATTAAATCTGTATCAGGTCAGTAAGAAGATAAATGCAGGGGAAAAAAAAAATAAAAGCCTAATCTGGAAGAGCTCAAGAGAGAAAACAAACAAACAAACATCAGCAAGAGAGCTGAGCGCAGGGATGAGAGAATCCTTCATTTCCTGACAGGGAGGGGCAGGACCGGGACACGCCAGCCCAGGGGAAGTAGGTGAGCACCCCAACAGGTTCACAGCACCCCGAGCACCCAGGAGCTCCAGCCCTGCTCCCAGAGGGTGTTGATCTCACTGCCCAGGGGCTGGCAAGGCAGCAGTGCCTGTTTCTGCTCATGTTTCGCTCACCACCACACGAACAGCAAAGGATTTGTGATGGGAGATGGTTCTGTCTCCCCATACCCTGCACACATTCACAGAATCTGAGAGCCAGAGCTCTTCCTTCCAACACAAAAACCCAACAGTAGCTGCATTTGTACCTTTATTTCTCCTAACAAGGGAGCACAGTTTGTGCTGAGGCACAAGACAAACGAGGATTCTACAGTAAGGATGAACAGCAAATAAAAACCTTTATACCAAAACATCCCTACTGAGCTCTTGGATGTCTCTCCCCAGCTGGTCTTTGCCCAGTTTGGGCCACTCGGGATGACAATCAAGCAGCAATCTGTCTTGTCTTGATTTTAGTTTTATGGGGCTGATGAGCACATTTGCAGCACAAGCAGATGCAGGCAGTGTGACTAAGTGACAATCCACATGGGAACACGGACCATAAATTCACCCAAAGAGTTGTAAAACCGTTATTTCCCCTCTTAACCCAAAGGCTAAAGGAAGAGAAGATTTTTTAAAAAATTCCATAATCCACATGCATTTCATCTTCCCCAGGAATCAGCCCAGTTGGTGCCAATCTTTCTTCTCACAGGGATGAGGGAAATTGTCCGAATTTAAGCCTGCCCCAAGTCTCGGAATTCCGGCTCAATCTTCCCCAAGCACATTCGTTAAAAATAAACGAGGTGCAATCAGTCTCCTCGGGGATTTTATCCTCTTTCAGCTCTAAATGCAGCTCTGCTGTCACACGTATGACATGTACAAAAGCACCGCCTGCCTCAGAGCCTCACTTCTGCCTTAAAATAATCTCACTCCTGCTCTCGGGTTACGAGGGCTCCATTCATGTTCCCGCAGGGTCACGGGCTCTCTCTCCATCACTAAAACAAAGGCTGCAAGACACAGGGCTGCTGGTGTGTCAGCACTGCTTGTTTTTATCGTGGATGAATGGAGCCAGCCTGTTTGGAGAGGCTCTGACCACACCTAAAGCCACGGCTTTGTCATCCCTTATCGAGGGAGGCAGGAGTCGCTCTCCCAGCAGCAAAGAAACCCCACCGAGCCCAAAAATCTTCACCCACCCCACTGAACTGCCCCTTCTCACTGATGAGAAGCATTCACGGTTTTTCTCCTGATTGCAGCGCTCAGTGCCAAGCAATCCCTACTCGGCTCAAAAAGTCACTTTACACCCGCCCAGCTCCCTCCTGTGCCTGGGGTTCCATCAGGGAAGTGCTGCTCACCTGGACACAAACACTACAACCCCTAAGCAGGACTCTTCCATTTAAGAACTTAAGCACCAGGAGACTCCTGGATGCTGACAGGGCAAATAAGCCCAGAGAGTCCAAAACTCCTCTGCTAAGACGAGCAACAGCAGCGAATGAAACCTGCTCTGGAGCTGAGCACGGACCTCAGGCAGCCGTGACAATAAACCCTATTATTAGACACAAAAGCAGTGACATATTTGAGAGATTAAGCATTAATAAGTGCCTTCACATTAAAGAGTATTCATTCTTCACCACCTGCCTGGAGGAATCTGGGAGAAGGGAGGAGCTGGCAAAGTAATCCAGCTACCACCGAAACAGGGGGGAAAGCAGAACTTGGGCAAAGTAAGCTCCAAAACCACGAAATAAGGATGCAGGTCAGCAATGCTGCAGATGAGAGATCCCCGATGCTGGAATTCCACACCCTGCAGGGAGCTGGGTCCCCACTTTGCTCTCAGCAAGCCAGGTCCCTGAGCTCCTGCCCAAGGCAAGGGCCAGGCAAGCACCAGCTGCCTCAGCCAGGAGACCCAGGAGAAAACGAGCTGGGGCTGCCAGGCAGGGTTGAAAATGGAAAGGCAAGAGGGCAGGAACAGGAGAGATGGATGAGGAAGGAGAGCAAACAGGACAGCATCCCAGGTGTGCACAGGGTGCTCGGATTTGGCAGGTGCCCAAGATGCTGCTTGGGATGAGGACAGAACCAGGGAGCACCAGGGACTCCTCCTGCTCACAGCTGCTCTCTCTGGATCGCCCACCCACCACCACAACCCTGCAAGGCTCCACAAACCCAGAGTCACTCCCTTTGTCACAGCATAAGTCCAAAGTCCTCATATTGGTTCCAACACCCTCATTTTGGTCCCATCCTCTCCAAATCCTTTCTCCCAGGCAGTGACTCCAAGCCATGCCCCAGCTCGAGCAGATTTTACCTGCTTTCCTTTTTGCCCCCAACAGCAACATTTATTACTACTAGCTATTCACGCCTGCCAGGCTCTCTCCATTATTACACCGGGAAATGCTGAGGGAAAACCGTGTAGTTTTCTGTCCAATTTGGAGAAGTCCATTGTTAAAAGCTCCTTGTACAAATCCCTCCAGGCAGCTCCAGGCAGCACCCTTTGTCATGCTGATGAGGCAGGAGGTAAAACCACATATAAGCAGTAACTTCAGAGGGCAGAATTTGCTCAGGGTAAAGTCTGCCCTTGAATTCAGAGTCAGTGGGAGCTGAAAATCAACCACAAAAGGCAATTCTGACTTTGGATTAAATCCCGGCTTTGGGCTGACTAACACCACAAACTACAGCTACCAGCAGAGAGCACGAGAAGCTCCAGTTCTGCGACGTTACCCAGTTTCCTCACAGGTCTCACCCTAAAGCACACAGGTAACTCAATCCCAGCAGCTCTCACCCCACCACATGCAGGATCTGTAATGAAACACTCGGCTCCTGCAGGGAGAGTCAGCACTTTGTACCAGGTGGGTCAGCACCCGGGCAGGAACACGAGCCACATTTCCAAATCTTACATTTCCTTTACTTCTGACCATACCAAAGTCCAGTACAGCTCCAGATATAAATGTCATTTTCATACAGAGGCTTCTCACATAACCCTGAGCTGACACAAACACAGACCAGCCTCCAGGAAGGAATCCTTCCAGATTATCCCTTTTCTTGGGACAGTCTCCTCTGGCATCTCCTCTGCCTTCTGTCATCTCCATGGTCTCCAGCTGACACAATGACCCTGCAGAGCAGGAACAGCCCCTTCTCCCTCTGCCCAAGACTCATCCTGGTACCTGGGGATCCACACCAACCAGCCAGCACAAGCCTTGTTTGCCCATCAGCCTCTCATCTCGGGTGTGACAGCCCTGATGTGCCTGTGCTTTGACTGAGAACGTGCACAGCTGGCCAGATGTGCCCCCCGCACCAGGAAGCTCAGGTGAAGTGACATTTCACTTCCCAGGAGAAGGAGCAGAGCTACTTCTGAGCACCAGACACACACACATTCCACATTGAGACCAAGCCAAGGCAGCCGGGATATTAAGTAACCTTTAATCAAAGGAAAGATAAAATGTTTCCTAGGACAAGGAACAATTTTACCGCTCTGAACATCTCCCCTACTTGTGCAATTTCAACTTCAAAAGTGCAGCCCTGCAAACACTTCTTTGCAGGGCACAGAAAACAGTTGGTTTATCTCAAAATTGAATCTCCAGCCCTCCACAAACAGGCTGAGCTGGATGTCCCCAGGAGTCACGGGAGAGGCTTTTTTAGATTTTTTGAGTCATTTACAAACACCTCATGGAATTTCATTCTGCAGCAACTGACTTGAGACACTGATGAAATCCATCTGAAATTACATCTGGCACTTCCAGGCAGACAGCCCGGGGCAGGAGCTGAGGAGGAGCCATAAAGCACAACGCTGATAAGTGGCAGAAAGCCCTTGGAAGGCTCACACCTATTCAAACCCCTCAATACAAGAGGTTTCATCACCTCTCTTTAAGCGCTGAAGAGTTAACACAGCCCTCCCTGCCCCTCAGGACTGCACCTCACCCCTCAACATCCCAAATCAGCCTCTGTCCCTCCTATGTGTCTTGGAGGATCATCACGGAGCTGAGCCCCAGCTCACCCGGGATCACAGAATCGTGGAATATCCTGGGGTGAAAGGGACCACAATGATCACCGACTGCCACTGCTGCACAGGACACCCCCACAACCCCACCCTGAGAACATCATCCAAACACCCCTTAGCTCCTGGGGACAAATCCCTCTGCCTCCCCCTGCTCTGGAGGTCAGCACTGAGGGAAGGCAGAGGGGCAAGGACAGACAGGCAGTGACCCCGCATCTGCTCGAGGAAGAGAGGTCAGGGCAGGTAGAGTGGAGAGGCTGCAAAGATAGAAATAATTAGCCCAACTGCAGCAATAATCCCTTTAGCTTAACAGAAGGTATCCCCCGGTGCTCCCTTTCCTTGGATATTTAAAGAAGAGGCACTGAAAACAGGAGCCACACTATGTGTTATGACCACCTTTACTAATTGGTCTGCTAGGAAAGAAAAGGGAGAAACCAGTGGATTGATTTCTGAGGAGAGAAAAGCTCATTAGACTTGCAAAGAAAACCCACTCAAGTCTAAAGGCACAGATACTTCTCCTCCAGACTCCAGTGTAAACCACACATGCTTTCCACAGGCACTTAAAAAAAACCCCAGCCTACAACCAGCAGATTTCAGTGTAAAACAAAGCTCCAGCTCACAGATGGAGGAGGGAGATCCATCCTGCTGCAAGAGAGACTCAGATTCACTCAGTCCTTCACGGCAGAGCTGTGCCCTCCTTACAAACTTCACAAGGGGTTACCCAAAGGGCCACAGTTCTGCTGTATCCAGCACATCCTAGGGTGACCTGCAAAGACAACTTGGGATTGAGGGCTGTTCATGCCAAGAAGCCAGGTGGGAACAGCGTTGCACAGGAGCTGCACATCTCCATGAAGGAGCAGCAATCCAACGTGGGGGCTGCACCTCTGGCAAGGCTGAGCCAGCCTGGTGCTCAGTGAGGTTTCACCAACCCCACTCCCCTCTGCCCCAGACCACTCACCCTAATCCTCTTCCCAGCACTGCTGCCAGGTGAGTGGGAACATCTCTGTGCTGCTCTGCAAGATCAGCAGCCCAAGGGACTTCTGCAATTGCTTCCTCTTCCATCTCCACAGGCAGGCAGAGCACCACGGCATCCAGCATTACCCAATTTAATGATCAGTGCCCTCAACCCCAAGGATGTGCCCTTGGGGTGAGCTCCAGGCACCATCCAGCCAGCTCTGGAGTCTGAACACTACAGCCAAGCAAGCAGAGCCCCTGAGGTAGAAAGAGATTACACTGCATTGGCAGAAAAACCTAGAAAGCCAGTCCAGCTCTGCTGCCACTGCAGCAGCAGGGAGAGGCCCTCAGAGAGCTGCTGCTCCTCTGAGCTGAGGCTGGGAACAGCCAGGATGCTGATTTGGGGCTCCCCCTGCACCCAGCTGCAGGACAGGTACACCAGGGAAACCTCGAGTTTAACACCTTGGCTACTCTAATACAGCCAGAGAGTCTCATTCTGCCCTGAGAAAGGGCTCTCAGTGCTTTTCCACAGACCCGTGGGTTTGCAGACCTCAGAGCGAGCCAGGAAGCACCAGCCATGACCATTTCACTCAGGGTTGGCTGCTTCACCTGTGTGAAGAACCACAACCCACTAAATTCCTTTTAAACCCTGCTGCTGCATTCCAGCAGCCCCAGAAGGGCTGTCACGAGTCCAAGGCACAGCACTACAAGCCTCCACCTGTCAGTCCAGCCCCACACCTTAGCACAGCCAGCACGCAGCCTAGGAGCCAACCAGACAACCTGCAAGCTGACCGACCTCACCAGCCAGCAAGCGGAGCAAACTGGAAAATATCGGGAGCCAGGTGGAAACCAGTGCCCTGGATCTTCCCTGACTCATTCATCAAGTGTCAGAGCATTCCTACAGCTAAATTAGCAGCACTGCCCCAAAGGACACCAACACCACAGCCAAGGCTCATCAGCACACTGGGCTGACAAAATAAGATTATTCTGCTCAAGACAAACTCAAATCTACAGCTTTCTTCCAGCTTTTGAATAATCTTGCTTTTGGGAAGAAAGGGACCAGCCACCCTGAGCATTTCCCCTCAGATCCTGTGCCTCACGATCCAATTTTCCACGCTCTGCCAGCCAAGAGGGATTGGTCTGGAAGCCTGGGGAGGGCACAGCCAGCACCCACCCGGGCCCACACAGACACTCCAGTGGGACCAGCAGCCACAGCTGTGCTGCAGGAGGTGTCAGGACAATTTGTCACTCCCGTGCTGATGAAGGCAGGCTTTCAGGAGCTTCAGCACCAAAACCAGCTCAAAAACATTTCCAGCGTGGCTTTTCCAAGAGCCCCATAATGCTGCAAAGCCCACGTGGGGATATAAAGGTAAGCAGGGAGCAATTTTGCTCCATCCCTATTGCTGCACCTTCAGGACTGTTCAGCAAAGCCCAGCAAGGTGGTACCCAAACACTCCCAAATCCCACACCTGCCAAAACACTGGAGAAAAGCCTGTGCTGCTACATGGATTGTGCTCCATGAGGAACACTGTTCTCCAAAATGCAGCACAGGAACACAAAAGGCAGAAGAAAAAAACCACCCACCTCACCAGCATGCTACCAGCATCCCTGACTGGCTACACCCAGCTCTTCCTCATGGAGAAAGAGCAGATACAGTGTCACATTTTCCTCCTTTTTATCCTATGAGGATGGGCTAGGGGAGCATAATTTCCCACAGCTTTCAGGAATGAAATGACAAAGCTACAGCACCTTTTTTTCATAAATAAAATAAGTGAAATAAATACGTTTGCTTGGTCCTCCTGAAGCTGTAGTTCTGTAAGCACAGAGGGAATGGGACAGTTTGAATGGAAAGGCTTGGGAAGACAGAGGCTGGAAGCAGAGGGCAGCAAGGGGATACAGAGGAGTGGGAAGGGTGAGCAAGACCAAATTAGAAGCCTGACCTGTAAATACTTAACAAAGTGTTTGACAGAGGGAGACACACAAAACCTGCACGTGGCCACCTGCAGGAACTGGACCCATCCCCTCCTCAGGGAGCTTCCCACAGGGCACACAGAGCTCCCACCATTTCTATCCTCAGTTAATCCCCGATGATGCAGGATAAACATCCCTATCTGATCTGTGACACCATCTGTGGGATGGGCATCACATTTCCACAGGTCTCAAAAAACGAACCCCACCTGCATCTTGTTCAAACAATGAGAAAAAAATGCAATACTTCAATCAGGTGTGAACCATCTGCCAGTCCATCCCTGGAAGTGCTGGAGGAATCTGGTCTAATGGAAGGTGTCCCTGCCCAAGGCAGGGGGGTGGAACGAGATGGTCTGTAAGGATCCTTTCAACCCAAACCATTCCATGATTCTATCTTCAAATCCTCTACAAACTACAGGTAAATCAGCCAATACTTTGCTTTTCTCCTTAAGTTGCCCATCTTGGGGTGAAAACCAAGCATTTTGTGTATCAAGAGGGAACAAAGCATAACTGGGTTAGACAATTTCTTACTCCTAGAGAGAATGAGGTTTTCATTTTTCTCCCCTCGAGATCAGCCTGCAAATGCCCAACTGAGACCTGCTTTGATTGACCACCCTGAGAAAAATAATGCCAAGAAAACTGAACCCCACAAGGAAAGCCATTAAACACCCCAAACCTGAGGTACTGGCAGCAGAGCCAAAATCCCTTCAAGGGATAAAAGCGGGCAGCCATCGCTTGACAAGGCAAATTAACGATTCTCAGTAGCAAATTTTGTTCCACTGATTCAGACACGCATCCAACATCTGCCCACATCCACGCTGGGGAAGCTCGGGAATACTCTGCATACAAATGGTGACAGCTTAGCTCATCTCAGCTGCTCCTTCCAGCACGTTTCCAGGCAAGAGCAGCCTCTCGCTGCAAATGGAGCTGCACCTCGCGTGGTGCCACCACAGCAAATGGAAGGAGAAACTCCCTTTAAAGTGATGGCAGCTGCCCTCTGCGAGCAGCAGCAGGATTGCGTTTCTAGGTGTTCAAAAATCGTCTTCCCCAAGCCAATCCTCCCCCTGTGCTCATGTGGCAGACAGGGATGCAGGCAGAAATCTCCATCCCTCACCTGGAATGAGCTGTTTCTGCTCCTTGCAGGTTTAATTGCTCCAAGGCAGGAGGGCAGGTGCGTGCTCCTGGAAACACCTGGCGAGGAAACTTCCCTTTTTCCCAGCAAAGTTAGATTTAAATAAAAGAAATACCCAACAACCAGAGGTAAAAAAGGCAAAACCCAGAAAGGGGGGCAGCCCCACGCCCCGCCTGATGGGATTTTGGGACGAGAAAGAAGAGACAGCATGGGAAGAGGCAGATGGAAGGGACAAGGGAGCAATTCCAGCATGACAAGGGCAATGCCAGCAAGGCACTGGGATGCTTGGGATGTGCACGGCACATCCAGGGACCACCAGTGACACCAAGCAGCACCACCCCAGCCCCAAACCCACGAGGATGGGCACCAGCATCCCCCTCTCGGCTGGAAAACACCCGGGATTCAACAGGATGGCACCCACCTCGTTCGCGTTAAACACCAAACCCCTCGACGTGGGCACCGGGGGGTGCAACAAAGCCGGACAACGCCGGGGTGCCGTGACCTCAATAACGCTTCCCCCCCGCAAAATTTAGGACTGGGCGTGGACAGCTCCTTTTTTCTCTCTCTCTCTCTTTTTTTTTTCTTTTTTTTTTT
>VWYP01032100.1:378718-394774 GCA_013400435.1 Pycnonotus jocosus
ATCCCGCACCGATCCCCCCTGCACCCTCCACGGCCCCGGGGGATGCGGGACACCGCCTCGCCCGGCCCTGCCCGCCGCTTTCATCTCGATTTCTGCCCAGCCGCTCATCCCTCACACGCTGCTGCCTTCCCGGGCGCTGCTGGGCACAGCCCTCAGCCTCCATGGAGATGGCGGTAGCGCGGCTCGTGTGGGAGCGGCATCCCCTCAGCTGCCTCAACGGCAGCCGCACAGGTTTCATTTCACCCTTCGTAAGCTCCAGGCTGACAAAGGGAGAGCGGCCGCCTCCTACACAGCATCACCCGCAGCACCTACAGTGCAGAGGAACAGGCCACAGAGAGTGTGGAGGGACAGGGCTGGCTTTTGGTTCAGCAGACACCTGTCAGAAGGAGCAACAGGTGACAGGAGAATGGCTCTGAGCTGATGGGGAGCGGTGGGGTTCCTTCACCATCCCGCCACCAGCCTGAAGCACTGCAAAGCAAAGGGAGAGGCTCAAAAAACGGATCCTGATCCCAAAAGATCCCTCTCGACCTTGCCTGTTTCGTCTGGAGCAGCAGGGAGCTGCTTTTGCTCAGCCTGGAAGTGTTGTGGACACAGCGGAGATCCCTCGATGGAATTACTACCTTGTGCTAAGAGGGTTACTATCCCTAATAATTGGATTTAATAGAGAAACTGCAGGAGGGCAGGATCCAGTTTTCAGTTTTTCCTGAGAAACACTGAGGTGCAAATCAAGGACAAACATCCAGTCTAAGAACAGGCTTTTTGTGAGAGAAACAGATGAGACCAGTCTATCTTGGTTTGGAATAAAGGTTTATGGAGTATCAAAGGTATTCTCTTACTACAGTACCAATAACTGCAAACTTATAGAGTTGTAAAAAAAAATGGATTTATGAACATGCAATGTTATGAGATAGTTGGGTTTGTTTGCTTGTTTTCAGGTCAGTAGGTGAGCCATCTAAAACCAGAGGAATGGTTCTTTTATGCCCATTTTTAAACTACCTGCTATAATTTAGCTGGAGAATTTTTCTAGATTAGACACATCTCCTCTCAAAAATCTATCATGGCTTTGGGAATTATAAAATAAACACTACAGTGCTACAATCTGATCTGTCCTTGTAAGACAACAGAAAATAAGATGAATTACAGTGCAAGCAGCTAGAGCCCAACCTGGGACAGCAGCTCTTCAAGAGGCAATGTGGGATGTACCAGGAACACCAGGCTGACTGGGAATCAGCTCAGCATCCTCCAGCAGGATTATTTCTTCATCTAAAGACAGCAAAACCAAAAGAGACTCTGAGCCTCATTTCTTGAGTGCTCAGCATGCCAACACCTGTCTTTCTAAAGTTACCTCAAAGCCCACTTATATCTGCCTGAGTTCTCAGCAACAAGTCCTGTCTGGATCCAAGAAATCCTGGGCTGGGCAGGGAGGCATCATGAGCCAGTGCCAGCTAATGTTCAGGCACAGCCACATCCAGGCCATTTAGAAGATCTGCTGGTAAAGGTTTGTCAAGAGTAAAATGCATCAGTTGCTGCAGCAACACCGAGATGTTTCCAGAACTGCTGGAGCAGCCCAAGTCCCAAAGTGCAGCCCCAGATGGGAAGAGCTGATCCTGCCCCAGCTGAGAGGAACTGCAGAGAAGCTCTCTAAGGGCCCATTTCTTACCTGGATGTGCAGCAGGCTGACAGCTGATGTAGAATTTAATTACTGCACTGAGCTCTTCTGGCTCTTCTTTGTGTTCACAGGGGCTTTTGTTTATTGGAAAAGGCATCTGGGAATTTTTTTCCTACCATTCTCAGGCCAGGCTCCTCTTTCCTCCCCACTGCTGGCTCATACTGCTGCTAGGTATACACTATTTTAACACAAAAGTATAAAGGAACCCTTTAGGAAGGAAACCATGGGGTCTTTATCTTCCATATCTGTTTCTTCATCCCTAAGACCAGGCTTATTTTCCTCCCAGGTAAGGTTTGTCACCTGTTTCATGACTACCAAGCCTTTTCCTGGCAAGTGCTACAGAAGGTAGGACACTTCTTCCCAAGTGTCACCTGCAGTGGGAATTGACCTGCAGAGCTGTAGCTGCGTTAGAAATTCTGGGTTATATTGGGTTATATTCTGAGTTATACAAGTCTGATGTCCCCAGGGCCTCCTCTGGCCACAAGCTGCTTCATTTGAGTCACTTAATTCAGCTTAAGCCTGGCTTTTGCAAAACCATAATGATCTCAACTGAAATAAATACTCAAATTCTGCACTGGCTTAATTCCATTAAAGCACTACCCAGATTCCTTTTGCAACCTGGCCGTAAAAAGTTCACCTAAATAAAGGAAATGGGTTAATTACTTTCAAAATGCGATTTTGAAAGTGAGGAGGCAGGATTGATCTTTCCAGAGCAACTGCAGGTGCTGACAGACCGAGGTCTAACCCTTGCTCAGTGAGGAGCCCCAGGCAGACACAGAGCAAGGTTCCCAGGCCGTGGCCCTGGCCCAGGACACCAGCTGGGTTTCGTAAGCTCCGTGGAGCTGGGAGCAGGAGTTACACAAGCGTTTCCCAGGCGCGCCGTGCGGTGTCACGGCAGGACAGACCCGAGCAGGGCTCACGCAAACCGTCCCCACCGCGGCTCAGGGGGGGATTAGAGCTCAGCTGCCTCCTTCCCCTCAAACCAGACACGTCCTTCAACTTGGACACGCTTCTCTCCAGCTGAAGTAACTTCACAGTTCATTTCCACAGCGATGGGAGCACGGTGCACCCTTCAGCACCCCGCCAAGGCCAGCAGGACTGCGAGGATGTGAACCGGGGACAGAAACGTTCCCGGTGCTTGGACAGCGCAGGCGGCCAGCGGGCCGTGACTCAGCACAAAGAGCCAGCCAGGTCCTCAGCAGTGCTGAGCTTGGGATAAACAAACTCACCCTTTCACCCTGACCTCTTTAGCAAACAGACAGACCCAAAAAATCGAGGCCAAAGCACTTAAACCATCTTTCACTGGTCTCTCTTGACCCCACCCCATCTGAAAAAGCATTGTTGCTGTCTCTTCAGCTGTGTGGAAGCCACATAGAGCCCAACATCTAAACCAGAAGATACAAGACCCAATACCCCTAAGGACAGATATGTATTTAATTAATCATTATTCCATTTCCTAAACTAGCAGCTGCAAGAGGCTTTCAGATCATTTAAAGCCTGTGTCTCTAAGAGGCAGAGCTGACTCATCAGGGAGGCACAGGATGTGTTCACTTACAGGACCTTGTGGGAATTACCGGGCTCCTGGGCTCACACCACTTAAAGCCAAGATTCCCTTAGACCTGGTGTCGGGAAGGGCGCTTCCTGGCATTAGCTTCTCCCTTCACTGGCAATTCTCAGAGATGCCAGCAGCCAGGAGGGGGACTTTATTCCTGGAGGAAAGCAGCCACCAGAGCTCTGCCGGCTCTGCAAAGGGACAGGAAATATCTCTGTGGATGAAACAGATTAGTTTCAAACACCCCCGGGACTGCAGACTGAGCCCTGAACTGCTCCTGTTCAACAGGCAGAGGCTGCTCTGGCACCTGCACATCCCCTGTCCTTGAGTACTCCGTCCTCCCCATAGGATGGCACTCTCAGGGGAGCAAAGAGGGCTGTGGACACCAGCGCAGGATTTACCCTCGAGTTTGTCAGGGCAAGAGTTCAGCTGGCTCTGAGGCAGGGATTGCATCATGCAGCACCACAGCAGGTCCTGCAGTGATGTTGTCACACAAACGGAGTCGCCAGGAACTCTGGCCTGTGGGAATTTCCTGAAGGATGCACCAGCTGGAGCTGTCATCTCATCCCAGTTCTGCATCCCCCGTTCTGTTACCTGCGAGCGCTGTCGGGGCCAGGTGAGAGCCCGCGGTGCCGGGGGTCCATGGGGTTTTGGAGGGGCTTCGGGAGCCATCTGCTGTCATCAGCCCACATTACAGCGAGGGGCTGACGGGCACCAGAAGGGCTCTGCTCCCTCCCGACCCGCACATGGACGAGCTTGAACCTCCTTCCCAGAATCACTGAGGTTGGAAAAGACCTCTAAGATCATCAAGTCCAACCTATGACCAATCCCCACCTTGTCAATCAGACCAGAGTACTGAGTGCCACGTTGAGTCATTCCTTGGACACCTCCAGAGATGGAGACTACACCTCCTCCCTGGGCAGCCCTTTTCAATGTCTAATCACCCTTTCAGTGAAGAAACTCCTCCTGAGAAAATTCCCAAATTTAATTACAAGCAGAAATAAGAGCCCTTCAGGGAGATCACCACCTCACCCAGGCCTCAGTGTTCTCCATAGGAAACACAGCACTTCCAATACATGGAAGAACTCAACTGGAGGGTCTGCACTGAGCAGAGAAGGGATTCCAGCCCCTCCAGCCCATCAGGTCCTGGCATTAATCCCAATTCTCACAGGCCCAGGTGGAAGTGGCAGGGCACTTGCCCCCTGCTCAGAGGGCCTGGTGGAGCTGCAAGGAGCGGCAGAGGACAGGGAGATGCTGGGTGCACACAAGGCTGGGCTTTGGAACTGAGAAGCTTTGTTCCTCTGCAGGCAGCAGAGTGGCACTGGGCCTGGCACGGCACCGTGCCCATGTCCCAGCCTGCCACTGACCCTGGCATGACGAGTGTGAGAGCCACACCAGAATGTGCAACCCCGGTGGGCTCAGGACGGGGAGAGTGAGAGCCCCGGGGTTCAGCACAGTGAGTGTGCAAGGCACAGCCTTCTGCCAGCTTGGAGTGGGAGTGTGCAAGGTGAATTCTTTTACCAGCACAGTGACTGTGCAAGGTGGGCCCCTCTGTCAGCATGGTGAGTGTGCAGGGCATGTCTTTCTCCAGTACAGTGAGCGTGCAAGGCACATACAAAGTGTGTACAAGGTGTGTACAGGGTGTTTACAGGGTGTTTGTGTTACGGGTGTCTGTGTTCCAGCTATCTGTGTACCAGGTGTCTGTGTTCCAGCTGTTTCTGTACTCCAGCTGTTTCTGTATTCCAGCTGTTTCTGTATTCCAGGTGTTTCTGTATTCCAGAGGTGTCTGTATCCCAGGTATTTCTGTATCCCAGCTGTTTCTGTATCCCACCTGTTTTTGTATTCCAGACGTTTCTATATTCCAGGTGTGTCTGTATCCCAGCTGTGTCTATATTCCAGGTGTTTCTATATTCCAGGTGTGTCTGTATCCCAGCTGTTTCTGTATCCCACCTGTTTTTGTATTCCAGACGTTTCTATATTCCAGGTGTGTCTNCGGAAGTGCGGCGGAGGGCGCGGGGCGCCCATGGGGCTCCTTAAAGGCGCCGCCGCCGCCGTGCTGCCTGCCGGTCCCGGAGGGACGCGCCAAGCCTGGCTGGAATGAGCAGGTGGGGCGGAACCCCCGGCACTTCCCCCGACACCCCGTCCCTCACGTCATCCCCCTCGCGGTCCGGCACGCGTGACCGCTGCCTCAGTTTCCCCCGCTGCCGGGGGGCGTGGTGGCGGCCGCGGAGACCCCCGGGGTCCCGTCCCGGGGAGGGGGCGGACCCCGAGATTGCCGGGGCTGCAGATCCCGAGAGAGGGAGGTGTAGGGCCAGGGCAGGGGGCTGCAAACCCCAGTGGAGGGGGCACAGCCCTGGGCTGGGGGCTCCGAGCTCTGGCAGGGGTGGGCAGACCCCTCAGGGGGGCTCCAGGCTCCAGGATGGGGTTCAAACTCCAGGATGGGGGTCTGCCCCGCCAGGGGGGTTCCCCAGGGCAGAGGGCCAGGCTGCCTCGGGGGACACTCCAGTACTGTCCCCTGCTCTTGGGGAGAAGGGTTTGTGCCCCGGCAGGATGAGATCCCGGTGCACCCCCGGGGTAGATGATGGAGACCCAGCTTCACATCCCCGAGGTTGGAGGAGCCCAGGGTCAAGGAAATGCCGGGGATCTGCCGGCAGGATTTCCCCCTGGCTCAGGGCTGGGGTCAGCCAGGCCCTTCTATTCCGGCAAGAGCCCCTTGACCTTCCCCGCAGCCCCCCGTCCCTGGGAATTGCTCGCGTTGATCATCTCAACCCGTGTTTGTTTTCCCTCCTTTTTGTCCCGATCGTCACCGTGCCATACCCAGCCCCACTGACACCCCAGGCAAAGCAGGAGCTCTGGGTTTAGGGGCTTCTTTTATCCTGCACGGAAAAGGGAGCAGCTCCCGGCTGAGAGGGGATCTTGGGTACAAACAGGAAGCGCTGGAGCTGCCCCGCTGCCTCAGCACCCACAGAAGGGCTGTGTTGGGGCACGTCACGCGTAAGGACGGAGTTTATCAGGTGTGGCAGAGCTGGGAGCGAGAGATTTCCCCTGGCTTTGCGTCAGGCCGGGCAGAAGGGCTGGGTCGCAGGGCAGGATCCGGAGGCAGCGCCCTGCCCGCGGCGGCGTGTTGCAATGGCTGCGGGCTCCGTGGGGCACATGGAACGCTGCCCTCCCGCCATGGGCACACCGGGGCTGTGCCAAAGGGCACCCGGATCCTGGGGGGGCACCCAGATCCTGGGAGGGTCTGCCGGCTTCAGGACAGGCCCAGCTGCTGGTGGGACTGGCACATGTGCAGGGCTGGGATCGATCCAGCTCTCCCCGTGGGGCTGGCACATGTGCCAGGACAGACCCAGCTCCCTGTGGGGCTGGCACGTGTGGCTTCAGGATAGACCTGTCCCAGCTTGCAGCCTTGGTCACCCAACAATTCCAGAGCCTGGAAAGGAGAGATTTATGACTTCTTTATGACCTTGCAAATTGCTGAGTCAGATGGCGAAGGTTTTTTGCTGCATTCCCAGGCTTTAAAGAACCCTGTGGGTTCTGCTGTTATGGCCCTGTCCCAGCACGATAATCATCCCCAGGCTGCAGTGAGAAGGAGCAGCTGGTGCTGAATGTGCTGAGGGGTGCTTCTCCACATCCTTCTCCCTGGGAAGGGTGTGATATCCCCTGCTTCCCGAGGGCAGCCCTGGAGCCTTGCCAAGTCCCAGCAGGACCCAGCAGAAGGTTTGAGATGCCTAAAACCTTTTTGGGGTGCTTGTTGCAAACTCATGAGGGGGATCTCCCCCTCCCTGGTGTCCTGCTGTGGCTGCACTGGGCTCTGCTGCCATCCCAGCCAAGGTGGGGGAGCTGTCAGGGCATGGCTGGTCTTTGGACTTTGTTCCTTCCTTTTCTTAATTTTCCGAGTGCAGGGAGGGGACAGTCCTCCTTCCCCAAGGACATAGAAGGCTGGACTGTCTCCACCTCTCCAGCCAGGCTGGGCCTGCTGCCAGTGTGGGGCCAGGGGGTGTTATCAGGGCTGGGCTGGCCATGGGAGCCAGTCCCTGTCATCCCCCCAGGGCACCCTGATTATGGGGGGCCCCTCGCTTGCCGTGTGCTGCAGCGATAGCACGGCGGGCGTGGGACACCTGTCCTCACCCTGCTGCAGTGGGGATGGCCGTGGGGGCTCCCTGGGGACCTCATCCCTGCACAGGGACCCCCCAGCCTCGAGCATCCCCTGCCGTGCATTGCAGGGGGACAGTGCCATGGCTGAGAAGATGTCACCGAGCCCCGGCGGGGGCATCACGCCGCTGCAGCAGATGTTGGCCTCGGGGACAGGTGCCATCCTCACCTCCCTGTTCGGTGAGCGTGGCAGGGGTGGGTGCTGGGGTGGCACTGGGGTGGGGGCTGGCACGGGGGGTCATGGCTAAGGGGTGGTGTCATTTCAGTGACGCCGCTGGATGTGGTGAAGATCCGGCTGCAGGCCCAGAGGACGCCCTTCTCCAAAGGTAACCTGGCTCGGGGCTGGCTGAAGCCAGGGCTCCTGGTGAGCAGCCTGCAGGGGTGTCTCAGCTGGCACAGCTGGTGGCAGGGGTGTCTCTGCTCTGCAGCATGGGGCCATTGTGAGGTGGCAGGTTACCATAGGCCCCTTGTCCTCACGAGCTCGGGGGCCCTGCTGGGGGAGCTGGGCTTGTGCTTGGCTCCATCCTTCCCCCTCTACAGCCTGGTGCTGAGGGGCTCAGCGCTGTGCCTGGCAGCCCCCAGCCCCCCAGAGGCTCCAGGGGCTGCAGCTGCTGGCTGTTCCCCCACTGCCTTTGTTCCAGTCTCCATGCTGCTCCCCAAGGGCTCTGCCCCTTCCCGTGGGGTCAGTGGGCTGGGGCTGGCCCCAAGGGACTGGCTTGGTGACAATAGGAACTGCTTGGGGAGTGGCTGTGGGGGCATGCAGCCCCGTCACCCACAGAGCTCTCCCAGTGCCTGGCTGGGAGCTGCAGCACACACGTGTGCCCCAGCCCCACAGGGGGTGGTGGCACGTTCCCCGTGTGGCTGCTCAGTGTGTCCCCATTGTGTGTTTCAGCGTTGGCAGTGCAGTCAGTGCCCTGGGGCGCTCAGCCGGCCACATGTGAGTACGCCAGGGGCTCTTGCTGCCAATGGCTCCTGCTGCCAGTGGCTTTGCTTTCCCAAGCCTTCATCCTGGTTTGCTTCCCCACTGGTGGTGGCTTGGGCTCCTCTGGCTCTGGGGACATCCCTGCAGTATGGGGACTGACACTGTCCCCAACCCCGGCTGCCCCTGCAGCTCAGCTTTGGGGCTGTTTGTTCCACATCTATGGGGATCTCTTGTGTGGCAGACCTGTCTGTGGTCCCCCTCTCTTGTCACTCTGTCCTGTTGCCACATCAAATCCCCTTGGATTTCCACTGCTGGCCAGGGCAGCAGAGCCAAGACCAAGTGAGGCATAAACCCTGTCCCGTTGCTGGCAGTGGGTGCTGCTGCATCCCCATCCCTGCCATGGAGCTGGGTGTCCCCATCCCCTGGTTCTGGCCACGATCAGAGCCTCGCTGGAGGGTTGTTCCTTGCCTGGCCTTGGTCTCAGACTCGCTGAGAGTCCACCCTGGGCTCAAGCACTGAGGGTTTGGCTCCTTCCTGGAAGATGTGACAGCTTTGGGATCAGACGTGCTGTGCAAGGGGCAGAGGGGAAGGGTCTCCTGTGTCATGGCAGTGCCATTGTTTCCTGCCTCAGGGAAGTGTTTCCTCTACTGCAACGGGCTCATGGACCACCTGTACGTCTGCCAGAACGGCAACGGCTGCAGCGCCTGGTACAAGACCCCCGGCCACTTCACCGGCACGCTGGTAGGAGCTCCAGGCATGGGCAGGGCCTCCCCATCCCAGAGGGGGGTCAGAGTGTTTTCTTGGGGGTTGTTTGTCCTTCTCCCACCTGTAACTCCTGTCCCTGGTGCTCTGCTCTCTCCCCAGGATGCCTTTGTGAAGATCACACGCTATGAAGGCATCAGATCTCTGTGGAGCGGCTTGCCCCCCACCCTGTGAGTTTGGGGATTCTGGCTGCTACCACGTGCCCAGGCACACAGACATTGGTCTCAAGCCCCCTGCCAGCCCCCAGGGAGGACATGTGCCCCTCACACCCCTTCTCCTCCTCGCAGGGTCATGGCTGTGCCAGCCACCGTCATTTACTTCACCACCTATGACCAGCTCCGGGACTACCTGCACACCCGGATGGGGAGCTGGAGCCACTACATCCCCTTGCTGGCTGGGGCCCTCGCCAGGCGTGAGTACCCCTCCCCTCTGGGGGCCCTCCATGCCCACCCTGCCAGCAGACAGGTCTCAGTGCCCACATTCAGTGCCTGGCTTTCCTGGCACGATGCTGATGGCTCTGGGACGGCCGCTGGAGCGGACGGAGCTCATTCCCTGTGTCCCTTCTGTTGCAGTGGGTGCTGTGACAGTCATCAGCCCCCTGGAGCTGATCCGCACCAAGATGCAGTCCCAGCAGCTCAGCTACCGCGAGCTGCGCGTCTGCATCCAGTCTGCAGTGGCGCAGGACGGCTGGCTGTCCCTCTGGAGGGGCTGGGGACCCACCGTGCTGCGGGACGTGCCCTTCTCGGGTATGCCTGGGGGGCACTGGCACATGGGGGCCCAGGGCAGCCCTGCCTGGTGGGGGTTGGCGTGTCCAGGGTGCCCAGTGTCACCTCACTGGTGCCTCCTCTCCCCCAGCTCTGTACTGGTTTAACTACGAGCTGGTGAGGACGTGGCTCTGCAGGCAGGCCTGGCTGGACGGGGCCACCTTCACGGTCAGCTTCACATCTGGGGCCATCTCTGGCACGGTGAGTTTGGGATGCTGCAGCTCCCCTGGGGGGTTTGGCCCCTGTGGGAGGGAGGAGTGGCACTGGGATGGTGCTGGGAGGTGACAGCAGAGCTGGCACTGGGCAGGAGCCCCATGTCCTGGCTCATCATCCAGTGTCAACCCCACAGGTGGCTGCGGTGCTGACGCTGCCCTTCGACGTGGTCAAAACCCAGCGGCAGATCGAGCTGGGAGACAGTGAGATGCACCCAGGTGAGGGGCCAGGCTCCAGGCAGGTGCCTGGGGGGCACTCAGGAGTCCCCATGGGTGTTCCCCAACCCTCACCCGCTCCCCTCTCCCCACAGTCACAGCCTCCAAGCGTTCCTCCACCTGGCTGCTCATGCAGCGGATCCGTGCTGAGTCTGGCACCCGGGGGCTGTTTGCAGGTGAGGATGTGCCCTGGGCCAGTGCTGGGGTTCTGGGTGCCCTGGTGTCACCCCAGGGCTCACAACTCTGAATCCTTGCAGGGTTCCTGCCCCGCGTCATCAAGGTGGCCCCTGCCTGTGCCATCATGATCAGCACCTATGAATTTGGCAAGAGCTTTTTCCAGAAGCTGAACCAGGAGCAGCAGCTGCGGGGATTGTGAGCGGGCCTGGGGCAGGGCTGGATGTAGCCGTGCCCAGGGGACAGTGCCAGCCCTGCTCCAGCCAGGTGTCCCAGGAGTGGAGATCCACACTCGGCTGTGCAGAGCCCAAGTGCCTTCGTTCCTGCTCTGCCTCCTGCTGCCCGCACATGGAGCCAGGGCCAGCCTGGCCTCACTCCCTAGCCCAGCCACTCTGGGGGACATCTGTGCCTGCTGCTGTGACACTGGGGGCAATGTGGAGCCCCCCACACCCATCCCTTGGGGCTGGACAGATGTTGCTGCTGGACTCATGGACACTCTTGTGTCCCACAAGACTTGGCCTGGCAGGAGATGGAGCTGGGGCTCTGGCAAGGACCAAACCTCAGGCCTTGGAGGCTTCTCTGCCTGCCCAGGCCTCCCCAGCCCTGCTCTGCCTGGGGATCTGCTCCTCCTGACCATCATTCACACACAGCCTCACCTTGCATGGCATGGGGACACACCAGGACCCTCTCCCTGCCTCTGGACCTCTCCTCCCGTTTGGGGTGTCCCCATCCTGTCAGACCCTGTGTTGGACAGACCCTGTGTGGGGACAGACCTCACTGCTGCTCTGGAGGGGGCCACTGCGGCACCCCTGCCCCATCTGTTCACTGCAAGGGCCTGCCCCAGCTCTGTGGGCACTGCCCCCCTTACCCGGGACTCATGGAGGGAATTTCTCCTCATTTCTTAAATAAAATAATTGTCTCTTAGTGGAAGGATTTCTCTGTGTGTGCTGGGGAGCTGTAGAGGCATCTGTGGGGTGACAGACACAGGTCCTGTCACCCACAGGGTCCCTGCTGGGCGTTTACTGGGGTTTAGGGGACCCCAGGACCACCATCCTTCCCCCAGCAGCACCCACTGCTGCAGGGGCTGCCCCATCCTTGGTGCCCTGCTGTGGCTCAAAGCTGCTCTCCCTGCCCAGAGAAGCTGGAGGAGGCTCACTGGAGCCCCCCAGCATCCTTGCCTGGGCCAGGACCTTGTGGCAGGGGGGCACGAGGGGTTCCCTGTTCCCAGCTGGGGACGTGGGTGACAGGCCAGCTCTGCTTGCTGCGTTTATTGATTCCTTTTGCTCCAACAAGGCAGATGGGGCTGAAATATAAACCAAAATCACCCAAAACAACCCAAAACCCAGGCGAGGATGGGGAGGAAGGGGTGGGGGGAGAAGAGTCCTCCCCCTGCTGTGGGGATGCTGCTGCGAGGGGGGACAGGCAGCCATCGGGTGGGCACCAAGGGCCGAGCAGGGTGGACAGCAGGGCCATGCTGGACCCTCACCCCTGGAAGGGGCCTGGCCCTGACTCCCCCTTGCCCCCAGCAGCTGTCACTCCCAGTGTCCTCCCACCGTGGCACAGTTCATTCCCCCATGCCCAGCTCGCCTGGCTCCCAGTCCTGCATCCCCCATCCCCACGGGTCCGTGTCTCCAGCCGGCTCCAGGCTGGGAGGGGCCGAGGCGCAGCCGGGGTGGGGTCTCAAGATGGGGAGGGGGATGCCCGTCCCCAGCCTCCCCGGTGGGATCGGCGAGTCCCTCCTTGGTCCCGGGGTGGCGAGGGAAGCCGAGCTCAGTCCTGTGCCGCCGCGCTGGGCCGGGCGGGGGGCGGCGAGGGGGCCGGGGGTCTCAGCTGGGACTGCGGGTCGGGCTGGCTTCCGTGCTGTCGCTCACCAGGCACTCGTTGGACTTGAGGCTGGCCAGGGATTTGCAGCTGGGCAGGGAGGCCAGGGAGCCGCAGAGCCCCAGCATGGAGGGCGTGGGATCCTTCCCTGCGGGCAGAGCGGGGCGTCACAGGGGGATCAGCCACGTGTCCCCAGCCCTGCCACCCCGGGGGGACAGACACCACCTCCCCGGGGGCAACCTGGGTGTCCCTGAACTGCTGGGGCAGCATCTCAACCACGAGGAGGGGGTCTAGACACCCGGGTGCACCCTGAGCCCCGGGGGCACCCTGTGCTGGGCGGGGGGGTCTTACCCAAGGGCCCCCAGGGCTCCCCTTCGCGCTTGCCCTCGCCCAGGCGCTGGGAGTCGGAGCTGAGGCTGTTCTCGGCCGAGAGTTGGTCGGTGCTCACGAAGCTGTGCCTGCAGAGGGACAGCCCTGAGCCCCCTGGGGCTGGCACAGCCCTTCTGTCCCTCCCACGCCTCCCGTGTCCCCCCGGGGTAGGGCAGGGTGCTTTGGCAGGGCTCTGTGCCCACTGTGAGGTTACCTTCTGTAGAGTTTGCTGTCTGAGCCGCTCTCGTTGCCATTGAGGGTCCCCAGGGAGGGCCACTGGTTGACCAGGGGTGTCACCATCTCCTTGGAGAGCTGGGCCAGCTGTGGGTTCTCGCAGGGGATCAGCCCCGTCCTGCAGCAAAGGCGGGTGCTCAGCACCTGGAGCACCCACCCGTGCTGGGGACCTGCCAGGTGACACCTCCCACGGGACATGTGGGGCACCCTGGGGACCACCCAGGGCCTGCAGGGCACCCTGGCTACAGGGACCCCCAGCCCCCCGAGCCCTCCAGTGGCAGTGAGTCCTCACTCACAGCTGCTCCTGCAGCTCCAGGATGACGCCCTCCAGCTCCCTCTTCTCCAGCTGGTTCTGCACCATCACCTCCTCCAGCCGAAGCTTCAGCCGCTTGTTCTCCGCCTCCAGGTCCTTCAGCTGCGACTCCCGCAGCCGCACCAGCTCCTCCAGGTAGCCCTGTGGGAGGCCACCGTCAGTAGTGCCACCACTCCCAGTGGCCGCAGGATGATCCAGGGTGACAAGGAGCCGGCTGAGTCACCGCAGCAGCAGGATGAGGGGCTGAGGGCAGCAGGATGAGGGGCTGAGTGGGAGTGGGGCTGCAGAATCGGGGATGCTCCAGGCTGGAGCACCGTGGGGAAGTCGATACCCTGACAGCCCCATCCTGGCTCCTGGTACCTTTTGGGCGTAAACAATGCGGAATTTCTGCTCCATCTTGCGCCACTTGTTGTACCAGCTGTCCTCGTCGGTGACCAGGGGCAGGTAGGGGTGTTCAGGCGAGCTGTCCTCGCTTGTGCTGCTCTCCACACTGCCCCGCTCCTCCTCCTCACTCAGGTAGTCATAGCTGGGGGGTGTGGATGGGCACGTGTTCAGGGAACCCCACCGTGGTGCTGGGGGAGAGACAGGGGGGTCCCCACCCTCAGGAGGGCACCCCAGCTCCTACCTCTGCGTGAACTTCAGGTAGGGCGTGTAGTCAATGACCACGGGCGTTTTACCGTCCATCACCTCTCCCTTCAGGCAGAAGCTGAGCAGAGGCAGTGGGAGAAGGAACAGAAGGTCAGGGAAGCCCGAGGTTGTCAGCCTGTGTCCCACCGTGTCACCTGTCCCCACCTGAAGTCGATGGCACTGAGCCCGATGAGCATCCCCGTGAGCACCGTGGACTCCTCCCGCAGCATGATGGCCCCGTCATCGTAAAACCTCCTGTGTGGGGAAACACAGGCTGGATGCGCCCCCCACAGCACCCCAAAACCCCCCCAGCACACCCACACACCCCTGGTGCAGGTGTGGCCGTGGCTGGCAGGGCAGGGGCTGCTCACCTGGTGGTCCGAGTGTCCCGCAGGGCCGTGGAGATGTACTCGGACATTCTCTTCTCCATCAGCGCCACACGGATCCAAGCCCGGCCCTGAGAGGCAGCACCCCGGGCAGTCCTGAGGGTGGGGCTGCCATGGGGTGCCCCCACATCTGCCCCCCACATTCCCACCCACCCGCAGCAGCTGGAGGTCCCCACACAGAAGTGAGTGGTTTTCAAGCTGTTTTTTTGGTACCAACAGCTGCTGTTGGGGCCCTGTGATGTGGGATGGAGCTGTAGGAGGGCAGGGGGAACGGAGCAAGGTGGGAGCACAGAGCACTGGGGATGGGAATGAGATGGGGATATGATGGGAATGTAGATGGGTCCATGGATCAGAGTCAGGGTGGAGTGAATGGAAACAGGGGCAGGCATAGAAATGGGGCTGGGGATAGGGATGGGGACAGGGGCAGGGCTGGTGCCTTGCTGACCTTGGCCCTTGAGGTGCTGATGTTCTCCATGTTCTCGATGCTGCTGACGCAGTTGTTGGGGACCTTGCTGCAGGCCAGGCGGATGTAATCCCAAAACCCTCGCTGTCCATCAGAGCTGAACCAGCTGACAGGGCCTGCGGGCACCCAGGGCTGTGCTCAGGGGGCAGCAAAGCCCCTCCAGCAGAGCTGGCATCTGCATCCCCAAACACCACGGGACACAGGGGTGGGCACAGGGACAGTCCTGGGGCCACCTTTACCTTTGAAGCGATGGCTGAGGATCTGCTCGAGGATGGCAGCGAAGTTCACGAACTCCTCGGAGGAGTCGTCGATGGGATCCGCCGTGTATTTCTCCAGAAGCGTTTTCACCGAGAACCTGGCCAGGGGAGGGGCGTCACGGCTGGGAGGGGCCACACACCCAGCACCCACCCCCCAGCCCTGGCACACGCCAGGGTTTAGCCTCAGAGCAAAGCGCTTTTCCAGCTGCTGCCTCCCGCTCCCGGCAGCGGGAAGAGGCCGTCGGGCTGGGCTGTGGCTCGGTGACCCCCCCGTGTCCCCGGGGACCCCGAGGGGCGGCCGCTGCTCCCCGCTGTGCAAGTGGCCAGGAAGGGCGAACAAAGGCCCCCTTCCTCCCGGGCCGTGCGCGGGCGGTGATGGCTTCCCCTTCCTCCGCCGCTCGTGCTCGGGGCACAGCGACGCCGAGGACACGGCCCGGCAGGACAGGGTGGCACCGGGCAGGTGTTTGCCTGGGGGGATGGCCCCGTTTGGGGGGGTCACAGCTGCCTGTGGGCATCCCCATGGCTGTAGGTGGAGGGTGTCTCACCCTCCAGTGGGGTCTGGAGGTGCCTCATGGCACAGCAGGGAGGGCTGGAGGGTCTTGGTGGAGATCCATGGGGTCTCCATGTCGTGACAGTGGGGTCTTTAGATGCCCCATGCCACGGCAATGGCATCCCTTGGGTCCCCTTGTTGTGACAGTGGGGTCTGGAGGTGCCTCATGGCACAGCAGGGAGGGCTGGAGGTGCCCTGGTGGAGATCCATGGGGTCTCCATGTCGTGACAGTGGGGTCTTTAGATGCCCCATGCCACGGCAATGGCATCCCTTGGGTCCCCTTGTTGTGACAGTGGGGTCTGGAGGTGCCTCATGGCACAGCAGGGAGGGCTGGAGGTGCCCTGGTGGAGATCCATGGGGTCTCCATGTCGTGACAGTGGGGTCTTTAGATGCCCCATGCCACAGCAGGGACATCCCTTGGGTCCCCTTGTTGTGACAGTGGGGGCTGGAGGTGCTCCATGCCACGGTGAGGTCCCCAGACCCCAAAATGAGGCCCTGGGGGTCCCTGCCAGGCTGCCCAGGCCCCAGTGCCACCCACATCCCCCCAGCCCCGGGCCGGGCTCCAGCACTCCCAGCTGCACCAGCAGCCCCTCACCAGGGCCCCGGGGGTGTC
>VWYP01032101.1:0-10462 GCA_013400435.1 Pycnonotus jocosus
CTCAGCGTCCGTAGACATGGCTGCTGCTGCTTACTACACGTAATGCAGCAAGTATCTGTGACGATAGAGAATATATTAAATTAGTGTGTGATGGAAGAAACACTCCTACAGCACATTCCATTGCTCTTCTTTAGGTTTCAACTAAATTGCCTTTTCTTTTTCTACTAATTCAGAGTTCTTTTCTGTATTTTTTTTCTATTTCTATTTTTTTTTTAATGAGGTAAGATCTTTAGTCCTACTGGGCAATTGCATTTACAGAAGAACACTTTCTGTCTTTTTGTGTTTTGAGTCCCAGCAGAGGGAAAACATGGAGCTGTTGAAATGAGTCCAGAGGAAGCCATGGAGATGCTCCAATGGATAAAGCCCTTCTGCTCTGGAAATAAACTGGGAGACCTGGGGTAGTTCAATCTGGAGAAGACTCCAAGGAGACCTCCTAGCAACCTTTCATTACCTAAAGGATTTTCAAGAGACTTGAAAGAGAACTTCAGGCAAGGGCCTGGAGCAACAGAACAAAGGTAAATGGCTCAAAACTGAAATAGGAGGCGTTTAGATTAGATATTATGAAGAATATTCTTTACAACAAAAAAAAATATTACTTTGCCTTCTTTGCCAAAGACAAACTTCACAACACAAATTGGTGTTATCAATTCAAATGAATGGGTGCAATTTCCTGACTGGTTTTGTCTCTAATGACATGTTTCTCCACTTGATTATTATGTTATAACTCAAATGAGACCATTCCACAAAATAATCCCGTAAGGTTGAAAAAAATGGTCCCAGTTTTTCACCAGCAATTTTAACACTGCTTATAATACCTCACATTTTCTAACAAGATTCTGAGAGGAATAGTACTAAGTATTCCAAGGAGAAAAAAAGATTGCTATATTATATATCTTAGTATATACTATGTCAGTATATATATTATGTTATGATATATTATATTAGTTTATCTTTGTACATTATACTTATATTGTACATTGTGTTATTTTATAGATACTGAATGCTTTTCTCACAATATAACCTTAAGATACTATAAAAAACTATAATATATATAATAGGTTAGTATATATTAATACATGTATGTAATGTGTCAGTAGATTGACTTTTTAAAGTATTAAACTGTTTTCTTTCGGTTGTTTTGTTTTGCATTTCAATGCTATGCTAACTCTCCTTCGCTGATTCAAAGTATGCTGGTTATATTCCTGACAGAATTGCCTGTTGACATTTTATAATTTTCAGGGATATATTCTAGTGACAATGTTTGGCAAAATTAAAATAAATTACTGTAGAAAGTAAATGTGAAGAGTTTATTTTCTTTAGTGTAAATATTTAAAACTGAATTTAGTTGCAGTTCCATCTCTCTTTTTCCAGTTATCCAAGTAGGTATCATCCTTTATTCAGTTTCTTATGATTACAAATATTTGTTTATATCATTTTTTCAACAATTATGCAATATTTTCACAGGCACAAACAAGCCTATAAAGGAAGGTCAGACTGAAACGTTTGCTTTTAGCACTTTGTTGTTTTGATACACAAAATTCTAACCACATTCCTCAAGCTGCCATGTGAAAAAAAGAACATATTATCATTATTTAAATATATAATTATTTTCTTACTGCTTCACAGTCAGTGCCAGTGACCCTTGAAGTTTGAGATAAATGAAAAAACCCACCCCCAAAAATTTGAAAGTACTTTCTGGAGGTTTTTTTTCCCCTCAGGACAGTTTCTCTAGAACTGGTGTCTACTGGAGATTCCTGGGGAGAGTGTAGACAATGCTGCAGTGATCGGTACTTTAAATATCACACTCTTTAACAAAAATATCAACAATCCAGTCCAATTCTCATACTGTATTTATACAATAGACACAAATATAATGACTACCAGGATTTCCAGCATACCTGCATAGAAGCCCTGCCTTACAGCAACTCTACCTGTCCCTAAAAAGTGAATAAAACAAGATCTTACCTTTTGTGAGACAAAGGGTTGCAGATTGGAAGACGGGCAGTATTAAAAAGCAGAATTAGTAACTTACTTCTTACTGCTGCATCCCAGACAATATTTATAGACTGAAAACATATGGATGGTTGGAAGGCAGACTGAAAATCCCAGCTGACACTGGCAGATCCCCATTGAATGAATGTGAGCATCCGTAGGAATGCACTGGAACTTGTGGAATGTAGGGCCAGTTTCCCTTCATTCCCGACCTTCCTAGTCCCAAGCCCTGAAACTCTTACCTTAGAGATTTCTAAGAAAGGACAAGACACACAGATCTCAGGGTACTTTTATAGGATCTGATCTGCATATGAAGCCACCACCTCCTCTTTCTTAGGTCAAAACATTTCTGGCAATCTTAACTCCTAACAGAATTGCGATTCATATTAGAAGTGAATGGATATAATTAGACATAACAGGTCTGTGAATCAATGTCCTATAAATAATTTGACAAGAAAGCAGGAGCAGGGGGGGAAGTGGGAGGGTGTGCTAAAGGAGATGAAAGGGGCAACATTGGTTCTGTAATCCATCAGATGCTGATTCACACAGAAAAAGTGAAGAGTAAGAGCCAGTGTGTCTCATAGGAAACATGTAGGGATGGAGAGAAGGCACAGACTGCTCCCTGCTGCAGGCACTCAGAGTCTTCAGTGTGGAAAAGCAGGAGTAGTCCTACTGAGCAGAGTTATTGTTAGAGGAAGAAAATCCCAATGCAGAAGGAAGCATCTGAAAAGGAACAGAAGTTGCAGAAGTGAGGATCAGGAGATGATAAGAATGACCAAGGACCAGAATGGACCAAAGCCAAAGCAAGTGAAGGGGGGAAGAATGAGTCTGAACGTAGTGTTAAGGAAGAACATGTGAATAAAAAAGAGGAAGTCCTTGGAGGTGTTTAAGAAAAGACTGGATGTGGCACTCAGTGCCACGGTTTAGTTGATAAGGTGGTGTTAGGTCAGGTTGGACTTGATGATCTCAAAGGTTTTTCCCAACCTGTTGATTCTGTGATTCTGCAAAGTAAATAAGGATGTGATTCCAGTGAGATAATAGCAAGTCACCATGGACAAAAGAAGCAATAAAAGAGCAGAACAAGTTTAGCTTTAAAGAAAGCCTAAAGTTTCCTTAAAGATAAAAGCTTCAAAGCCTGAGGTTAAAGCTTCGAGTTAAGTCCCAGACAAAAGGCACAGGAGTCAAATTTTTGTTTTTGGAGCTGAAGGTTTTCAAGGATCATATGAATAGCACTATGGAAGCGTTGTACTGAACTTAAGGCATATATCCCACTGGAATCAGGAGAGACAGCTGCTGTCTCAACACAGGGTAGTCATTCAGCATTACTTTTGCAAAATAAGTGTGCTAGGAAAGATTTATTAAATTTGCATCCTCTAAAATAGAGTCAGTCATAACTTATGCTGCTCTGGAAGATAGGCAACTATTTTTAGGGGGATCTGAACTCCATGATAGTTTGTGTAAAAAGCCAATCTACTGTTTTATCTCTGGGATATTCCTCACCCAGATCAAGGAGGGGACATGTCCTATGTTCACAAGGATCAGAGTGTTAAAGAGAGCAGTGGATCCATTCACTTTATGGAGAAGCAATTTCAACCACATTTGTTTGGAGGTGCTTGGTTCTGGGTTGTTTTTTCTTTTTAGTGTGATGGTTTTGGTTGATTGGTTTGATGGGATTTTTTGTTTGTGTTTTTGGTTTTGGGGGAATTTTTTTTATTTGTTTGTTTCTTTCTTTTTTTCATGTTGGTCTTCACTTTCCAAACTACAGTTCCTACCACAAACAAGGAAATCTGAAGTGAGTCACATCTCAGCAGTTTAACCTGGTCCCACAGCATATTTTCTCCCCAATTACAGTACCAGTTGTGCTCCTGTCTCTCTTAGCATCTCCTACTCAGAGGTCTGGATAAGAAAGTGAGGTAATTCCTTCCTCCTCTTCTCTCAGCTGTCTGCATCTCTATGATGGCACTGTAATCCTGGGTGTGGGAAGGAGATTGACAGACATCAGTTTCATATTTGGAGTAAATTCCCACTGAAGATAAGATTTAGACCTTTGCTTTAACCCTAACAGCTAAATCCTCATTGGAACACAAAGCAGCACTTCTTTCATGTCTTTAATGCAATTATATTGTGTGAGAACTAGAATTCAAGGCTAGTTTCAGGTATTTCAAGAACTCTGTATATTGTCTTATTTTGCTGGTACATGCAGTTTTTGACCCGGATTAAAACTGGCTCTGGAGAAAAAAAAAAAGAAAAACTCATGGTTTTCCCACAGTCATATGTAATACTGGCATAAAGCTGATAGCTGCCTAAAAGCCTTGATTTGCAAGATTTTTTTCAAATAGATAAAGAATAATCCATAACGGTATTAACACTGAAATATAAGTAGTTTTTGAAAGGATTTTTCAAAATCACATGAAATTGAAAACCTCCACAACCGGTAACATATTGCTTGATCTGTTTCCACTTGTATTTTTCCTTTCCTTTCCTTTATTTGCCTTTCTATTCCCAGTCAATGTCCTACCAGTGTGGGAGCTTGAGCTCATAGGGACTGGAAAATAAATCTGTTGTCCCAAAGTAGTTGTCTGCCTTAGACTAAGCTGAAACATATTCTTGACTCTTGTAGTGTTGTCTACAATGTCAGCTCAGACATTCAGCTCACTCACCTACAGATTCATTTGAGCATGAAGATGACTAAAAATAGATATTTGAGTTTGGAATTGATTCTCACCCACACGTGTAACAAACCTAGTATTGAACCTCTATCCTTCACTGAAATTTCTCTCTCCTTATGTCCAGTTTGTGCTGATTTTGCCTCTTGGTTCATTATGAGTATGTTCACACTGGCAACAGTTATTGAAGCCAGAATTGCTGGATTGCTGCTTGAGAAAAAGGAGACAGCAGTTGTCTGAGCAGAGGAATCTATAAATCTTTCTAGTCAGGCTGCAGTGAAGTGGGAGCCCTCAGCAGCCTCTTCAGCCAGCTCACAGACCTGTTAAAAGGCTTCTCCAAAAAGAAAATGTTTAAGGCACTTAAAAAGGGCAAACTTTGCTTATTGAGCATAATGGCAAAAACTATCCCAATAATAATTTCTTCTTTTTAATATATCCTGTTCATACTTCACCTTTACAGTGTGTTCAGTTTGGGCTATGGATGCAGCTTTCCAAGCAGCCAACAATGATAAACTGTAATCCCTGATAAACACCAGCTGGAAAGCAATTGCAACTGATTGTAATGGGTGTTCACTAAACAAATTACTGCGACCTGAAGGGGCATAAAATCTAACTTGGGAAACATTCCTAATTTTTTAAAAAAAGCATATAGAGAACAAAATAAATTATTTCCCATTTTAGCTATATTCTAGAAGTTGTCTGGGTCTCTGTCAATTCCCTGTCACTTTCCTATCTGCTCTCGTCAGTGCATTATCAGTAGAAGAAAGGACTAAATAAGCATCATGCCATAGTATTATTCATTGCATATCTCTGACAGGCTCATCCCTTGCTCCTCTCCATCATCCTTGTGCCTGGACCAAGAAGTTCCAGCCAGTCTGGGAAGGTGCTGGCTGGGAGATGTTGGGGCAAAGCACAAAGTTACAGAGGCTGAAAAAGTAGTGAGAAGAAAAAGGGAGGTGTTGAACTTCCTAGAAAAGGCAGATAAACCATTGGAAGAGCTTTAAAACCAGCTCATAGCTGGTATTTATGGATGTGTCTTTCTGTACTGCCTCTGGCAAGGCCAAACAGCACAGGAGAGGATGGTTCAATGTTGGGGATAAATAAAACTACAAAATTAAGGCCTCGTTACCCTTGCAAAATCATGGCTCACTCCTGTTACTTCGGCTAAGTAGAAAAGGACTGTGGGAATGACTCAGCTGAATTAGAGATAGAAAAAAACAAGTTATAATAACCATTATATGTTCACATTGTGGTGTACGGTGGTCAGTTGAATAATATTTGTTGTGCTTAAGTGGAATGCAACTGATAAAGGCCTAATTGCTTGAAAATGCCTGGGTTTTTTGCAATGAACATATCCCCCTTTGCACCTGCCTGGAAGGGTCCAAGTGCATCTTTACAGTTACAGTTCAAGGCGCTGGTGGAGCCTTCACACCTCTCCAGTTGTGCCCAGCCAGCGTCTTGCTCCCACTACTCCCCTCCCTGCCTCCCACAGCTCCCCTCCCATGCCCTGCTTTTCCAGAAGAAGGAGCTGGATGCAGGTAAGCAGCTACATGGGGAAATACAGATGCATTGGCATCAGCAGAATGAAGTTCTCCTGCAGAGAGTGGTTTCCCTCAGGATGAGGAAAACCCCTGCTTGATGCCCTGGGAAACTCCACTCTAAGTTCCCTCAGTTCAAATAGCAAATTGTACCCACATATCCCTCAGTTCAAATATACAAATTGTTGCTAGAGAATTGTTGCAAAAGGAAGTTCCTAGTTCTTTGTGCTACCGAAGGTTGATTTTTGCTGCAGGACTCTTAACATTCCCAATGGTTCTCCCCTATTGGACCCTTCCCTCAGACCCCGCCTTAACTCCTCCTAACACCGGGGTGCATAAGCAGCCCTGTCTGACCTAGAGCCTGTCCTTTGCCTCTCGTTACTGCCTTGTTTTAGTTGGCTCCAATATAATGTAAGCCTTATTGTTTGTTATTTTTGCATTCTTAAAATTCCTTTTCGGGCAACTGGATCAAGGCTGCCTCTCTCAATCAAGTTGCCATCAAGGCCTAGTCCTGAGGAAACTCAAAGGGCTCAGACCTTAGATTGTCCAGCCTCAGACTCCCAGAAGTTTCATTATCCCTTTTCTGCCTTGTTGGCAGAGCCCCCCTTTGGTTACTGCAGCTCCTGAAGCTGGCTCCAGGAGCATTTCCACCTGTATTGTGGCATTTGTGGTGGGCAGAGTGTTGTGGGGCCCCATCTCCAGCCAGGATCTGTCCACACAAGGGTTCTGGTGTAGCAAAAAACCTATGGATGGAGGAGAAATGCAAGAAAAGAGCTTTTTGCTGCTCAGATCAAGTGCAGTTCCCTTGTTCACCCTGCCACCCTTTCTGAAACGAAGCTGGTACAAAACCAGTGATGTGTTCATGGAGGTCTCTGGTGACCCCTTAGAAGAGCAGGGCATTTAGAAGCACACTCATACATCCTGTGGTGGGGCATGCAGTTGGTCTGTGTTTGACATCACCAGAGTCACAGGGAAGACAGGTCCTGCTCATAAAAAGTGTGCTACAAAGACTGCAAGTGCTGCAAGTGTGCCCAAAGAGTTCAAGGGAGCACCAAAAATCCTAGAGATTCTCAGCTGTGATGGGTCCTAAACTACAATTTCTACAATGGATGGAGTAGTGTCACTTCCCAGCTCCAGCTCTCATCTGCTGCTTTTTTATATTTCACAAGAAATGTTTATAATTTTAAAGCAGTGATTGTACAGCACTTGTAGACTTGCTGAAGGCTTAGAAAGGATATCCAAAAGGGACATATGAAGGTCAGCTAGGGACTGACAGTTCTGGTGGGATGGCCAAAGATGTTTAGTGCTTGTTTTAAATAAACAGCAAGTTTGAGAGAGATGCTAAAGCTTGACACAAAATACCAACCAAGTCAGTATCCCGCTCTGTGTCTTGGCAAAAACAAATTTATCAGCAGCAGGAGAACCTATACAGCTTTGCTTCTAATTTATCAGGCCATTAGACATGTTGAATGTATTCCCAAAGCATCTAATTTACTTATCCATCTGTAAAGTGTGATCAGTATTTAGACACATTATCCAACCAATGTTGTACTTCACCTTACATTTCCAATCAACATACAAATGTTGACTGTCTAGTTCAGTTTAATGCAAAATACAATATTGTGAGCTAATAATCGGTTCTTAGGAAAATGAACAGGCAAGTGTGTTGAGAATGACAATAAACAGACAGGACAGTCAGATTGTAGACAGAGCAGAAAGGTGGAACCTAGAAAGGCAGTGGAAGGTTTGACAGAAATTATAGAGTCTTCAGTCTTAATTATTATTTCTTCCATAGTCTTTTAAATGTGGATTCTTCTCACTCATCCTACATGTGAATGGATATAATTTTGTGCTATGTATGAAAAAAAATTACTTCAGAGAAAGGGAGTGGGGATGTATCTTCATGCCACTTCTTCACCATGTTGGTTTGACTGCTCGTCACTGCTTGGAATGAAATTTGAGTTTCCCATACTTTTAATCTTAACCAAATAAGCAACATTTTTCAATTAATAAAAATTATATATATATAGTTATATACATATTTTTATACATGTGTGTGTGTATGCCAGATTCAGGAATCTTTATTCCTATTATTTTTTTTCCTAAGAAGACGATAATCACTTCAAAGAATGTAGTCTTAGTCCATCAAAGAAATGCATACTTCTCATTGCAAGAGGAATAATGAATCCATATAATTATTACCATTCTTCATGCATGTTTAAAAATGCAAATGTAAAAAATGCTTTGCTGACTGATCTACTTTTAAATGTGAAGATGAACTGTGAACATGTACTTCAAAAGTAATGAATGCTAGAATAAATAAATAAAACATGATAGACACTGTTCGTATGCAAGTATCTCTACTGTCTTTATTACCTAGAAATAAATGATAATTACTGAAGAAAGCAACACAGAGGTTTACATTTTATGCATGCCTCAGGTCACTTTTTAGTCTTGAGAACTTCATTCCTCTTCTTCTACCTTCTTATGAATCTCCCGGCTCTTGGCTCGGAGCTTGTTGACCTGTGACTCTGCAATGTCAGCCCGCTCCTCGGCTTCCTCCAGCTCGTGCTGGATCTTGCGGAACTTGGAGAGGTTGACATTGGACAGCTCCTCCTGTGAGGGAAGAGGAAGTTGTGAAAACAATAGGCAGGGTGTGGACATCTATTATCAAAAAGCTGGGCAAACAAAAATTCAAATGCCACAGCTGGGCTGGCAGAGAAGATTCAAAACCAAGATGAGAAGCGGATCAGGGTGTTAGGTGTTTCAGAAGAGAAAAGAACATTGGAATGTCAAAAAGACACTATACAAAGCATGGTCTAGGCAGAGTTCACTCCATAGTCCTGAATACAGAGACAGCTGCTTCTGACATGCAAGGCAGGGTATAAGCAAAGAAATAGAGTGGAAAATGAGGCTTACAGCAAAATAGGGCTGGGGAAGTATATTTCCTCCCAAACCCAGCAAGTCTTACTCTCACATTCCCCATTGTATCAAAATATAGTCATGTTGCATCAAAAGAGTCAAGGTTTCAAAAAGCTGTACAAAGGAAAACATGAATACAGAATTCCACCTCCACCAGAAAAAAGTCCGGTTTGGACAAACTGGTACTTACAGCCTCCTCAGCTTGTCTCTTGTAGGATTTCACTTTCATTTGCAGCTTGTCCACCAGATCCTGCAGCCTGAGGACATTCTTCCTGTCTTCCTCAGACTAGAGTGGTNTCCAGCTTCTGGATCTGCTTCTTCCCTCCCTTCAGTGCCAGCTGCTCGGCCTCTTCCAGACGGTGCTGCAGGTCCTTGACTGTCTGGTCCAGGTTCTTCTTCATCCTCTCCAGGTGAGCACTGGTGTCCTGCTCCTTCTTCAGCTCTTCTGCCATCATGGCCGCCTGATCAGAGCAAAAGGTCAAAGCCATTTTGGGGCTGAGCATGTTTGAGGGAGATTACATTCATCATCAGCAATGCCAATGTCCAGCTTACGTCAGTGATGGCCTTCTTGGCCTTCTCCTCAGCATTGCGGGCTTCCTGGATGGTATCCTCCATTTCACCCTGGATCTGGGCAATGTCCGTTTCCAGCTTCTTCTTGGTGTTGATCAAGCTGGTGTTCTGTTGAAAAGAATGAAGAAGATTTTGTTTTGGTTAGCTTGCAGTATCATATCCCATACAGCATGTTGTGCCATCAGGTCACATCGGCCTTTAAGAGAACTACAGTTGTAGCTATTATTTTCTGAGATATGATGTGCTTTGGTATTTTGTGAGCATCCTTCACGTAGTCTTTCTCACAGTTTCTCAGACAACAAAGAAAGAATTTAGACTGAAAAATTAAAATAATACTTTCCTTACCATTTTAAGTCTAGTGACTATAAAACTTTGAGATGGTTCTGTAGAACACTTATAATGGCATTCTTAAATTACCTTAATGACGGAATTAGTGTGGTTCTATTTTATTCATGATCAGCCTACATTTGCCTTTAGTCTCAAATGGAAATCTGGAAGGTGTTGAATTCAAGTAAAGGAGTAAGAACCCCACATACTTCTCTGAATTTATTAATATTAAAGTGGCTATACTGTAGTCTAGTGAAATTCATATAGTATCTACATGTGAAATGAAAGTCCTAACATTATCTATTACTTCTTATTAACTGTGAAAGCCACTGCATTTAACAAAATACTTTTACAGCTCGGCCAGTTTTAAGTTCATATACACATATGGAGCAACAATATAAATACTAACTATGTTTATAGACTGACCTGGCTGTGGAGGAGCTGCAC
>VWYP01032103.1:0-31587 GCA_013400435.1 Pycnonotus jocosus
TGCCACTCTCTCTTTTCCTGCTCAGGCTGTACTAATTTGCCCACAATGGTGCTGTGGGTAACATTGTTTTTCTCACCTTCATCCTCGCATATACATTTGGATGTTTTCTTTTTTCAAATTCTTAAGCGAGATTTTCACTAGAAACCCTTTTCATTATTTCAGACAGGATTTGAAAGGATTTGTTCATCTGGGGTCCCTAAAACTGGTGCTCTGGAATTGGAGAGGACCAACAGTCAAGGTTCTTCATGTTTTTCCATTTTCTCCTTTGTTCTTTTTTTCTTCCTCACCCCCCTTTTTATTTCTCCTCTTTTTGAACCTTCTTCCTCCTCTGTTCTCTCTGAATGCAAACAATCTGTTTCTTCTAACTAATGCTTTCTTTTCTGATTGTGTCACATCATCTTAGTCCATTAGAGAATAATAATTTATTTAACTATAGATTACTAGGGAAAGCTTTTTTGCTAGAATCTCTCCTGTGGATAAAACTGTCCAAGTGAAAATTATTTTAAGTGGTGAACTATATCCTCATATTTATTTTGGCAGATGCCTGAGAATTCATGTATTTTTTTTTAAGGACAGGACTCTGATTAAATGCCCAACTTCTAAAGGACCCAAATATTTATTCAAATTTTATTTTGTTCCTTATTTTTATGATTGTGTCCTCTCCAATAGCCAGCTTCCTCAAGAATCCTAAAGATTATTAATCTTTCCTGTATCAAAACACCTTTTAGTACGCTGTACCCCTCTTGATGGTCACTGGCCTGTGGCAATATCTGCCTTTTGGTCCTTGCTCTCCCATTTTCACTTGCATGGAATCTACAGGGTGAGAAATCCTTGCTCCTCCATTCAAAGTTCATTTTCATATATCACAAAGGGTTTAAAGTTTGTTCACTTCTTTTCTCTCCTTTTCACTTATGAAAATTATATCAAATTGTCATGAAATGTGAATGTGCAACCCTACCTGCAAGCTTCAGTGAGGGTTAAACCATGACTTTGGGAGGTGCAGGTACTTTTGCTGTACATAATCTGTCCTGCCAGAAATTCCTACACCTTCAGCTTTTTGGCATGTCTACTACTCACCTTAATCCTAATGGTGCATGTGATAATAACAGCATCATCTTTATGGCTTTTCTCCATTTTCACTGCTACCAAGTGTCACGAACTTGAAATTTATTCAACTACTTATAGAAGTGTAGCAAAAAGGCGTCTTACCTACTTTTTATTCCATTTTCCTTGTTCCTCAGCTGGAGCAAAGCCAGCTCATGTTACTGTGGCCTCTCAACTTTACCTGTGTCAAAGGAATGGGGTTTAAATCTCATCACGTATTTAACTTCCTTGCACAATGCTAAAGAACACAAAAAAAAAATCCTCAGCAAAAATATATGATTTTAAACACCATATGACTTGAAATGTTGCACAGGAGTCAGGACAGACACCTGAACTGAAGCTGCCACACACCACTGAGATTAAAGAAGCTCATGCCTTAAAATACTTATGTAAAATACAGTCTTGCTTCAAGGCAGCAAGTGGGTGTTTAACTTCCATCCCTGTAAGAGATGGTTTAATGATGCATTTGATACAATTTAAGAATTGCCACTCAAAAAACACAGCAGAAGTGCATTGTTGTGGCTGCATGGGGATGCTGGGACTCAGAGCAAAGAGCCAATGGCCTTGAAATGGCAGAGCTGGGCTCTGTGTGTCCCAGCCTCCAGCCTAAACCCCAAAGGATGGATCTGTAAATCAGCCCAGGAACATGATCAGCACAGGTTAATTAGACAAAAAGCCATTTTTTTTTACACAATGAACTTTATCTTGCCTGTGTAATCTGCCTCTAGATAATCCTCTTTGCTGAATAGTCATCTCCAGAGCAATTTAGCCACAACCCTGTTCACATTACTCATTGTCTTGAGGATCTCTGTGCACAGAGAGGGAAAGGACAGGGCCGGGATGTCTTGCTGCCTCTTGTCCTCCAGCCATGCCAAAGACAGAAAGCAAATACACAGCATTTCTGTTCAGGGGATGCAGAAATAAAGAACAAAGAGGAAAACTACATTTCTACCTGTCTGTAAAAAAAAAAGAATCTATGCTTTTCCCTGAAAATTTACATTTCTACATTTCTACCTGGAAATCTATGTGAATTATGTAAAATGTTCTTGAGAATCAAAACACACTCGCATTTATAGATTTCATTACAGACATGAGGTAAATATATCCACAGGCACAAATAGCTGAAAAACTAGCTTTTCTTCCACTTAATGTGCTTCCAATTATATTTTTGGCAAAATACTAGGAGAAAATAATTTATGTATAACATCCTGTAATATTCAACTATCAGATATATCTTTTTAATTAGGAATTCAGAAGACATTAAAAATCGTTAGAGGAATAGGTGGGTAAATGTAAGTGACCTGTTGTAGGTTTTTTCTTGCCATCAAGATGTCATCTTGAATTTGCAAGGAAATTCACGTTGGAAATACTTCCACTTAGAGTTTGAAATAAATATTAAATTCAAATAAATTCAAACTTGTGGCTATTGGCTCTCATTTGGGATCTGAGCTTTGCAGGACCTCATTCCGTATGTGCAAGTGTAACCCTCACTGCACATCCCAAATACATCTGATTCCTTTCAGCAATATTTCAGTGTGTCAGAGCAGGTTTTTGGGATGCTGCTTCTTGCAAAGAGGAGCTTTAATTAATAGGATAAAACATCACAGGTCTTGATGTCGCAGCATGATTCTGCTGTTCTAATACTTGGCAACCAAACTTTTGTCACTTCTTGCAAATGTCTGAATGTCTGCAGGTCTGGTTTGGCTTATTCTTGCTGAGGAACCTCACCTAATTCTCTGGTCATGCTTTGGATTAGTTGACCACCTGTCTTTCTGGTCTAAATGGCTGTTTCTGTTTGCAGAAAGCAATTTTCAAAACAAACAAGTAGTTTCCAGTTCCAATTTTATTGTAATGATATCTCAAGTTCAGGAGATAATTGTTGCCCTTCGTGCCATGTGTGAAAATACCATGAATTCCAATAAATTAAATTCCTATTTTCTCAGTCTGGAGTTCAAATACTGAATGTTCCTTTATTAGAGCCAGAGGGAAAAAGTGCATAATGAAACCAGAAAAAAAAACCCCTAAAAATCTGCTCAAGCAGGTGACGCAGTAAAATTACAGCACCATTTACTTCTCCAAAATGTGTGTCACCAGACCCTGTGTCTTTGCTCTGTATCTTCACAAATCTCCTTTCTGCATTATTGGTGCTCCCAGATAGATGTGCTTCCATCCTTCCAGATAAGAGCTTAACCCTCTACATTTGCAGTGTGGAATTTCTAAAGAAGGGAAAGCTGTCCCTGAAATCTTTTATTAATATGTAGTCGTGGTAACAGATATCTGAGAAAACAGCATGTGTTGCATCTCCATCTAATATTGCAGGATATTGTGATGTGGAAAAAGAATCATGTCAATAGGAAAGGGGGTTTTATCTGTATAGAAAAAGGGCATTTTGCTTGCAAGGTAATATTAGAATGCTACATGCCTACAACTGCCAACGCACTTGTTAGCATTCAATGGAATCATAGTAATAAAAATGGAATTTAAATATGGACTTTTAGAGGAAAATTGAAACTGTTTGGAAAAAAGCCCCATGACTGTAGCTAGATAATTCCCTAGAAAAATCTCCACTGTAAATTTAGAGCAATAAAAAATTATATAGAAATAGACTGAAAATTAAACTAATTTGAGATTTCTTGCAGTGGTTGGCTCAAAATAAAAATTAGTGGAAGGAATAGCACAAGATGTGCTCCAGTGCCAGCAGGGATGTCATTTATTCCCTGGTGCAGTGCAACATCTTGGTCCTGATATGGTTAAACTGAATCAATGACTGTCCTGAGGGAATGGTTCATAATTATTAAGAAAGGGTCTTCTGTCTGGACAAAACTGCCCTTCAGTTTGGTAGATTTTTGGCATTCTCTGCAGAAGCTTAGAAGTTTGATCTTAAATGTGGTTTAAATTTATGGATATGCTGTAAGTAGGTTGAATAGGTCAATACTTATGCTGAACTTGAACACAGGCCAGTCGGATCTCATGCTGGTTTTAGGACAGAGAATGATAGGAATTACACAGGTTATGACACCTCTTTTTATCAACTGCTCTACAGCTCTCGTCTTAAGGGCCAGCAGCCTGAAGTGAGCATGTGATGAATTGCCAGTGAAGATAGGTAGAGGAAGGAGTGAAATTCATCTTTTCTGCCATAACTCAGGTAAGTGGCATCACACAGGGTCCATCTAATTGCCTGATTGCAGTGATCCCTACTGGAGACTGCACAATCTCTATTTGAAATGTTCCTGGAGCTCTATGTGTCTGTGCCCGATGCATTTGTGTCTGTAGAACTCAAGCCACAAAGGTTTCCAGTGGACTGAATCAGACAAACCCAGTAAGTCTGAGGACATCTGAGAACCTCAAACAGCAGGAACAAAGCTGCAGGGGTGGCAGGGGAAGTGTGAAGGTTACAATCACAGTGTGGAAGCTCCTCAGGGTGATTTGGCATGGATAGCTCGTTGTGTTACCACAGCCGATAAGTCATGTGAACACAACCAATTCCACCCTGAATAATTCCAGCCCTGACTAAGGGCAGTGGTTGTTCATTCAGTTTAAGGGTTCTAATGAGCTTTTTGTGCATCACTATTCTTGGAAAACACCCAGAACTATCTTGTCAAAGTGAAAATGGTATTTTATCTTTGAAATTAGGGTTAGAGAATTTCATTTCCATGAATATTCAGCACTTTTCTCATCCCGGCTCTGCTCATTGATCATGCATGTAAAACATTAGTGGCATGCTGGGTACTGAATTAAATTCAGTCCTTGCCATTTGCAATTCTACTCACTTTGGAGGTCACGGAATGTGGCAAGGCTGCCTTTTAGTTTTAAAAGCCGTGTAAACATCTCCCTAGCCTGCTGCTACCTATCAGCCCAGGGAGCACCGCTGGATGTCCACTAGGAATGAAGTGCAGGCCACAGCAAATTAACTGGCTTTGAAAAAAACCCTCTCTGTAAATCCTTTGAACCTGATGTGCCAGTTGGATTAGCAATAGGAAACTGCGGTATAAACTATCCATGTGGCTGCCACAAGGACCAAGACACGAGGAATAACAGGGCTTTCCTAAACACAACTGTTTACCTTCCTATCATTCTTGCTTCCAGATTTACTTCACCAAAGTTTTTCTTTTTTTTTCCCCTTTCAACCCTAGTTCTTCTTTTCTTTGAAGTTAAGCATTTCCTGGAGACGTTGATCTTTTAGACCTTGAACATGTTAAAGTCAATTATGATTGCTAGAAATAACAATTGCTATTAATGTATAGTTATATACATATCTGAAATGCTGGACCACACATAACATTGCAAGATAACAAAAGACTCAATTAAAACTGTGAAATTGAAGTCTGTGATGTTAAATATCCTTACATGTGTCCTATGCTGGGTATACCTTTCCCTAAAGACATATTACTTCCCTGTAATTTTTGGTTATTTCTTTGGATCCTTGTGGAAAAAAGGTGGCCATGACAGCTAAACCCTTACAATGTTTCTTAAAGATTCAGTAAATATAATAAATTGCCTATACTTCCATATCTGTATGACACTACATTTCCTCTGAATTGTCTCAGTCTTGGTGTCAACCACAAAAATCCTTTTTTTCAAAGTAAAACCTTCCATTGAAGCTGAATAGAACACCATAAAATTAATTAGAGATCTTCCTGGGTAAAAAAAACTACAGACCCAATGATCCAGATAAATCAGCCATGCAAGTACTGCAGTTTCAAATTGTGTCAATATTTGTCCTGTTCACAATAAGGTAAAGCATAATTACAGACAAAATATTGGAAAGCAAAATTCCATAGGCATATGGAAATAGGCATAGACAATACATCTTATGTGTTGCCAAATGTGCATTTAATTGACAGCACAAAGTAATACAGGCATGGAGTGACACGTTTATCAGAGGACTTTAGCTTCCTCAGGATGTTTCACAATACATTGCTGCTACTATATTTTCCAGAACTATTATTTTTTCTTCTTTCCAGACCAAATATAAAATTAACCTCCTTGTTGCTTGAACCCCAAATCCCACAGCAGGTGAAAGATATGCTTCGTTTTAATCAGATTTAAATCTTCCTGAGGTCAAAGAGAGATTCTCAAGTGCTCAAAACTGAGCAGGAGTTAAGTGTTTTGCTGGAGTGAGTCAGAATGAGCAGCACTTTGCTGGATCACGGCCTTACAGATTCACGGTGGGATTAGTTGTCTGATTACAAGTAGCTCTTTGTGTTTTATTAAGTTAAAACCCAGGGGAAAATGTTGCAGAAGCTTTTCAAAAAGAGCTTTGGATATTCCTCTCTACAGATTTATGCTTTTCTTCTTATTTTAATTTTTTAAAAATCATCTTGATATTTCAGCATTCCTTCCATGCAGGTTCTTATTTTGCTCTTTGCCTTTTGTGTGTGTTCATTGTTGCCTGTCTCCCTTTATGCATCCTAGGAAGTTAAATAGTAAAACAGGATAAACAAGCAGGAATTATGTGATAATTGAACCCGTAATGTCAGTGTTATGATGCAAGTAATGCAACTCAAGGTCTCTTATCCTTCAGTAGCTAGACTGTAATTGCCTGATGATAATCATGATAACTACACTCCCTGGAGTTACTTTACTGCTGTTGAGAAATATCTTCTGGATCTCTTGCATGATCATGATGAAAATCCCCACATTCAATTATTCTACTGAAAGTTGAATGATGATGATGCATGTTCCCTGACACGGTGATTTACACAAATAGAAGTTTTATTCTACAAGGAGGGATAATATTTTAAAGTAGAAGTAATTAAATCCAATATGGAAACTTCATTCACTGCTGAATGCAGGGTCTGCTTGTTTGCAGAGCAAGCATTTTATTACCTGCACGTTACCCACATTACACCCCCCAACAAGTGGGGATGTAACAATGACTGATTACATCAAACAGCTATTTTTGAAAAATATGGCTGTGAGGAATAATCAGTTCAGGTCTGGCACAAGGGATGAAGGGAGATTACACCCTGTTAATTGTTTTGGCAAGTTTGTCATTGTGTGAATGATGGTGCCTTGTTCCCCAGCACAGCCACAGCCAGGCTACAGCTCACCCACACAGCCCAAGGGGGGCTGCATTTGTCCATCACAGCCTGCTTAGACCACCTAAGCCAGGGACAGCTATTGGTGTGTTCTGGATATTAGTTTACTATGAAAGATAACATTTTTTGTGATGGATATCACAGTAGGTTGTGGATAATAAGATTTTGTTTCTTATGCAAATTATCAGGAGCATCTAAATCTTGGAAATGGGCAGAAATATGCCAAAATGTTTTTTATTGCTTCCTTGGGAGGTGAGGAGTGTTGAAATACAGATGGTGGAACATCTAGATGTCCTTTGTAGGAGAATGAGAGTTTTGTGGCTCTTGCACAGCTCTTAGTGTAATATTTGGTGTGTCCTTGGGGAAGATGTGCTGGGTGTGATGATGGCAATGGCTGAAGGCCATCAAGGTGATCCAAGGGCTGCAGAACCTCTTCTATTGAGACAGGCTGAGACAGATGGGGCTGCTCTGCCTGGGAAGACCTTAGAACCCTTTCCAGTGCTTGAAGGGGCTATCTGAGAGCTGAAGAGAGGCTTTGGACAAGAGACTGGAGTGACAGGACAAGGGGGAATGGATTCAAACTGATGATGGCAAGTTTAGATTGGATATTAAGAAGAAATCCTTCCCTGTGAGGGTGATGCTCTGGCACAGGATACCCAGAGAAGCTGTGGCTGCCCCATCCCTGGAAGTGTTCAAGGCCAGGTTGGACAGGGCTTGGAGAAACCTGGCATAGTGGAAGGTGTCCCTGCTGGAACAGAATGTTCCTAGATGATCTTTAAGGTCCCTTCCACCCTGTGATTCCATAATTTTTTAAGTTAGATCATGGCTTACTGAAGAATGCACATTCAGCTCTTCATGTCTTCTCTGCAGATGGTGATGACTCCAAGGACAGCTGGTCGGTTGTGGATCCCTTTATTGGAATTCTAAGGCAGCCTCAAAGATTTTAGATCACATATTCCTTGCTCCTTTTCTATAATGGAAAATGCATTTTTAAGGCATGACAATGAGTATGGATTTGAAAAATAACTCCTGCAAATCACCCTGTTTTCTCTCTCCCTCTGTTTCTTTTTAAAAACCATTCATATAGAACTATGCAAATTATTTTAAATAAACCCCAGGCTGATGCTACTGTTTTAAATGTGTAGCAACACCATGAAAGATGTCAGCACGCTGATTAATTTATTTGCAACATAAGATCAGCATTTCTCATATTTTCTCCTATTTTTTTTTTTTAAAAAGGAAAGATTGAATCCATGAGAGAGCAGCAGACCTTGCATTCTGCTCAAGGATCCATGTCCCCCTCCTGCGTGGGGAGCACTGGGAGGATGAGGGATACACTAATAATATTTTTCTACCGTAACCACCTCCATTTTCTTCTTCAGATGCTTTGTTTCCTGCACTAATATTCCAGTTCTCTCAACATAATGAATGAGCTCAGGGACTTGCAGGAGTTTCAGTACCATTTGTTTTTTATCCTAAAGGAAAATACAAACCCCTCTGTCAGATAGGACTCTGCATAAAAATAAGTGTTTTCTTTAATGCAGAAGTTGAAGGTGACCTACGGTAATAACTGGCACAAACTTTTTTAAGATGAAAGCATTCCTCCCCAGGTTTTATTTGTTCTAGATAACATTTCCTCTCATGATTTAGGGACTGTGTAGTATTCAAAGCATTCACATTTAAACGGTAATAGATAATTGAGCACCTTAATGGACTGTCTTTCAGCTATCAAATATTATTTACTGATTTACTTGGTGGGAAAATGAAATCGAACTTGGATAGAAATAGATTTCTTCATTTGACTTTTAAAATCTGAGAGTGAAAGCAAGTGCTTTTCCAAATCGAAAGCTGTTAAAATCTTTTCTCCAGTCAAAAAAGATGTTTATGTTTCCACCTTATTAAAGAAAAGCTCAGTAAAGGAACTATGAAAGGAATAATTTAAAAAGAGAGCAGAATCAAGAGATTCTATTTAAAAGGTAAGAAACTTGTGTGTTTCTCCTGTTTGTTCTATGTTTTTCTTCTATTTCTTAATTCCATGTTATCAGCAACAATTTTTATTTAAAATTTGGGTGTAAATTTCTTTATGTAGCTTTACCTCTCTATGAGAAAGAACATGTATTTTAATATGACTCGGTGCTATTGATCAATATTTATGCCATTAACCAAGCAGCTTTATAACAACCTGTCTGTTCCAATACTGAACTAAAATATTTCTTTCTCCTTTCTATAAATTGCTCCTTTGCATCTCCAGTTTGAGAGAATAAGTTACTGTATTTCTTCAGTAATAAAAGTCATCCTCCCACAGCTGGAAATCTGTGGGGAGTCGATAGCAGTTGGGGCCTGGAAAAGTGACAGAAATGCCCCGAGCAAAGACAAGAAAGGAAGATATTATTCTTCTTCCTATCCAGAGATGTCACAGTTGGATTAGGAGCTGCCTGGTCCCTTGAATTGGAATTTTCCCTCAGTTTCCATAAAGGCAGGACCGAGGCCAACAGAGGCACAAAGCTCTTAACAAGCTAATTAATATTCACAAAAGTGAGTCAGGAACAGGAAAGATGAACTAATGAGAAATGATTAAGAGTTAAATATGCATGGCATGGCTTAACGACTGCTAAAGCAAAGGACACAGCAGTTGGCTGCAAATACAGAATGTAAATAGAAGGGGCAGAGGAGATAGTGAGGTTGGTTCTGGAACTAATGGAATAATATGAAGTAAAGTTGTTGTCTTTTTGCTTATTAAACTTTCCCTTAAGCTCTAATGCAATAAGGTTTACTGGAAGGAAACCTGAGAAGAAAATTTCAGAATAATAAGATAAGATTGAGAAAAATATCAGATTTTAATGTCACTTTCTGCATCTGAAATAATTAAAAAATGCTTCTTGCATTAGAAGGGGGGACTCGGGGAGTTAGAGGAAAGCATGGAGCAAAATCTCCTAAAGGAATCTGAACAGACTGGAAAGACTGGCCAGTGGAAAACTCCCAGTGCCCAACAAAAGCCAGCATGAAGTTCAGCACCTGAGGATGGGGATCCCCCTCCTGGTGGTGGCACTGGGGCAGCTGAAACCACAATGCTGTGTCTCGCTTCAGGAAATGTACACAAAAGTAGGATTTCTGTGGAGGGCTGCTGAGGTAGTGGGAGAAGAGAAAGGGACATTCAAATTGGACATACAGAAATAAAAATGGCTCAGTGACCAGGGTTAAACACCAGCACAGGAGCACACAGGGGCTGTGGAGATTTTCTAAACTCAAGTGGATGCATCTCTGGCACAGTGAGCTCCCTGGGAATCTGGCCTTGCTTCTAGCAGGAGGAACTCCAACCTGCATTTTCCTGTGATTTTTGCAGTAGCTCGAGGATCTGGTTGTTGCTGAAGGGGGAAGTTCAGGAAACAAGGTTATCAGGGAGAGAGGGAACAATCTGATGGGTTGATTGTGTATAGGGAGAATTTCTGAGTGGGGCTGAGAAGTAGGTTGGGGTTAAAGACTGCACATATTGTAGCCAAACTCCAGTGTAGCCCAACAGGTTTGAGGTACCCCATGGAAAGCTGGCAAGTAATTGGGATGCCCTTATGAAGAAGCCAGGACCTCAGCTGGACATTGAAGAACCACATGATCAGATCCCACCACGCCCTCAAGAAGCCATTTATGAGAGGTTTTGTGTTGGCAATTGTTCCCTATATTGTTTTAACCAGATAAAAAATGCAGTTCTATTGCAAGATTTGTTTTATATTTATTGTTCTATTTTAGTTGACAAATTGATGCTACTATAAAGCCAATGTTCTGTTAAATCTGGTTTGCTTGAAACAATACAGGTGAGGCAGCAGAATAATTGAAGTGTGCTGCCTATTATGCTGTTTAAAGTGCTTCACCTGCCTTTGCACGCATTCAGCAAGATTTACCTTAGTGCCCAGCATCACATAATAGAACATTTCAGAACAACCTGCACCTTTAAATGCTCTAACTCTCTCTGGCAAGTCAAGTAAACCAAGTGCAGGCTAACAGAGTGACAGGGCATGTGCTTCCCAAGCCTGCCTGATGCCTGTAAAACACAGTTCTGGAGCCCAGTCTGGTGGTGGGGTGATGGCACAGCTGGAGCCTGGTGAGCTTCAGAGGTGCAAGGTGAGCCCTGAGATGTGATTCCTGAAAACATTTAGAAAATACACAAACTTCTAAGTATAATTAGAACTGTACTAAAAATCCTGATTCAGGTTTGCTGACAGCAAACTTCTATCATCTCTAGAATTTATTTTATTTCAAAATTGAGCTATACACCCCAAATAGCTTTACTTGTGAGGATGTGAAGGAAACACAGGGTGAAAAATTGGAAATTTCACTCCAGCCATAGATTGAATATTGTTGATTTATATTGGCAGTAGTGATTTCTGTGCTTGGAAGTTCAAGAGTTCCTTTAAATCTGTATCTTACTGTAACAATATCAGGTCAGAAAGCATCAACCTCATCTAGGATAAAAAACCACTCTTTGCCTTTCTTACAAGAAACAGTATTATTGCAAACTTGAGGTATGGAGAAAACCCATTATTGCCTCCAAGGTGGTATGCCATCTTAATAAGACTTATCTTCAAGACACGAAAAAATGTACTTTTCAAATCCCACACGCATTATAAACCACCACTTACAAAACCTTTGTTCTAAAGTGCTGGCAATTTTACCTGGGGCAGACATTTTACTGCATATAAAAGGTCTCCACAGGATACTAGTAAATCTAAGGTGAACCATAAAGACCTATGGATGCAATGAAATTTAAAGTTTTTGTTTTTCCGAGTTTGTTGGTTTTATTCTTTGAAACAAAAAAAGTAACTTCCATCCTGCCAACATTATCTCAGTTTATATTTAGTATTGCATTTTATGAGAGAAATGGCTGGTGAAACAAATAAATTGGTGCCTCTTCGAGAAACATCATTAGAAAACATAGCACTGTGGCAATTAAAGCAAATAGATATTTGAAGTAAACTAACAACATAACCAGCAATCTATCTGGGTCATGAGCCAGAAAAAGCCATCTGGCATTCCCAGGGATAGCATGAACAAGAGCTGCCACTTTTTATTGTGTATTGATAAGGTCTGGTAACTACTGGATTGTTCCACCTGAATGCAAAAATTGCAGACCCTGTGGGTAACATTTCTGGGCACTTGGCCTTCCCAGTTAGAATCTGTCTACTTTGCTCCAAAGACCTGGAAATTGAATTTCTGCCACCAAAATGCTTATTTGAGATAAATCCCCAAACATCTAAGAGACTGTATATGCAGAAACAGATCTAGTTCCTGGCATGTCTGACTGACTGTCAGACCTGGCCCTCACACTGCACCTCTGCAGCAGCATGGGGCAGCTCCACAGGTTTAATCTTGGAATCATGGAATGGTTTGTGTTGGAAGAAACCTTTAAGACCATCTCGTTCCAACTCATCTTCCCTGAGCAGGGGCACATTTCAGTAGACTCCCTCCAGCCTGGCCTTGGACACTTCCAGGGATGGGACATTTGCAGCTGCTCTGGGCAATCTGTGCCAGGGCCTCACCACCCTCAGGGAAGAATTTCTTCCTGATATCCAATCTGACCCTGCTCTCTGTCAGTTTGAAGCCGTTCTCCCATATCCTGTTGCTCCAGACCCTTGTAAAAAGGCAAAGTCAAATCCTATGGGAAGCAGGCATGAGATGACAGATTGAGCATGAGGGGGTTTTCATTGCACCCACGAGAAATTCAGCATGGGAGGAGTTTGCAAGCTGCATCCTACATATCCAGCAACTTGGATTTTAAATAGCACAAAGCTTGAGCGAGAGGATTTTTTGTGAACTTGTGGACAGGTAAAGATTATGTTTGGAAAATGAAGTTTTATGATTAGGTTCTTCTTTAACTGGGTCAGAAAACTCATGCTAGGATGACACTAATTTTTCTTCTACTAGAATTTCATGTGTAATTGGCAAATGCCAAATGTTTTCCATGTGAAAACAAGGTGTAACACCTAAATTACAATCCCCTCAATTAACATTGCACGGGTGACTCTTTAAAACATTAGAAAAATTCATATAACTTTGTCATGGTTGACAGCTTTCTGTGTAGTAACTGGAAGAGCCATTTTTATAGCAGTGTTAAAAAAGAAGAAAATTATGGTGTCAGAAAGGTTTCCTATTCTTCCTGACCAGTCATTTTCCTGGCATGTATTTGGATGTCTCTCAGCCTTTTATACCTGGGAGCAGAGGTTATAATAATGGCTTTAAATGTGTAATCTTGTGCAATAAAACCCCTGCCATTAATGCAAGGTTAAGTACCTGATTTTCAAACCTATGAAGGTCAGGAAGGAAAGGGGATAAAATTACCAATGCAATTTAGCTTGGAAGCTTAATGTATTAAACAGAGTTTACAACTGCACACTACAGTGGAGGAACATCTGTCCCAGCAGAATGAAAAACATGTTTATAATGACTTAACTGCTTCTCTGACTGATCAGGAAGCTCAGGAATCAATACCAAGCTGAGGCAGGACCCCACAACAGGGGAGCTGCAGTTCTTTGGGTCCAGGGAATTGTCAATCCTGCTCCCTCACCACTCACCTTCCCAGGAGCAGGAGTTTCTAGGGCACAATGCAGTATATGGCTGGGCACTGGCTCTGCTATCTGGACAGAGAGAGGAAGGTCTCTTCCATCAATTAATCAGGTTTTATCTTCAGGCTTTAGAATAGTGTTTTCTGGTGGGATTCCTTGCATCATCAGGCAAAAGTCTGAAACAGCAATCGGAGAATGGTTACACAATACAGACTGGTTATTTGTGGAAGGTGACAGCCTGTCTTATCCAATTTTTTTACAGAATCTATAAAAACAGCAGGAAGAAAATTGCCTCCTTTTAACTTTCCTCCCTCTTTTTCTGGACCTTTATGAAGCCTGGTTAAATCCTTTTGTCTCAGAATCCTCCCTGATAATTTAGCCATGCAGAATTTAATGTCTTTTTGAACTTGAACCTGGTCAACAGCATGAATTCTTCCCTGACAGTCTTTACTTTTGTGATACATTTTACCTTTTATTGGCTGTGAAATCTCATGCCAGAACTCCATACAAGATTTTCCAAAAAGTTTTATAGCTCCTTTGCTTGCAGTGTGTCCTGCTACAGCAGTATTTAAAAACAGAGAACTAGGTGAAAATCTCCCAAAGGATTCGGTGCAATGATTTTAGTTTGCTTTTAATTAAGTTCCCTTCTTTCTCCCTTGCAGCTGAGTCTCCTGTGAGGCTTGGCACATGCTTTGGAAATTGTCACCACAATTCTCATCAGCCCAGTGAAAACTGCAGCAAGGCTCAAATCGCAGCTGAGCTTTCAGACACTCAGGACTCATCTCCCATGGGTGCCAGTTGTTTGAAATGAGTCAAAATTCAGCATGAATTTAGTCTCAATCAGACCTGAATTATTGTTCCATGGACCTAACATGCCTAAATAGCATGGGTAATGATGTGCTAATTTGATGTTTATTGATTGGATGTGAGATTTTGAGGAAGCTCACCCAAGGACTCAGCTTATGAGAGGATAGAAGCTGCAATTAAATAGAAATAATGACCTGTCCCTTGGGTGATCTTTGCAACTGCTGCTTTTTCCTTTTTTTTCCCCTCTACTTTCCTTTCCATCCTTTCATCACCAGGAACAGCTTGTCCACACCCATCTCCTTGCTCAGCCTCTTTCTTTCCCTTCTCACACCTCTGGTTTGGTGTGCCCACCCCCTCCATCCTTACCACTGTGAATGATGGCCAGGTGGGCTGAAGCAATAAGGAAGGATCTCTCCTTTCCTGGGTTCTTGCACACATTATATTCATGCCAGGGCATCTTTGTGCCAATTACCTCATGGCAGCTCACATATTGGTAAACAATAATTTGGACAATCTCAAAAAAAACCTATTCCAGGCTACAGATGTTATTTGTTTTGTTGGACCACTATCAAAAATAACAGGGAGGAGAACTGTTGCCAGAGTGGATTATCATGTGCCAAGAATGAATTTCTACTCATGGCATTACTCAATTTGAGTTCAAAATCAAGACTGTGATGTTTATGTGGGTCTAAGGGCACAGGGGCTCAGAGGGATTTCATTGGTGAGGCTGATGCATCACCAAGACATGGGGAATCCAAATACTGGGATGATGAAGAAGGAAATTGAGGAATACAGGGAAGCAGATGTGTTCCCTGCTGATCCTTACATGTGTGGTGCTTCTGGTAGCAGCAGGTAACAGTGAGACATGCCCAGAGGATTGCGAAGCCATTAGGGATTTATTCCCCATTAATCCTTTCCATGAGGTTATCCTTTTAAAGGGAAGATTTTCAAAATGAGGGGAGCTCTTTACACAGAATCACAGAATCACACGGAATCACAGAATCAGAATATATGTCTTAATAATGGCAGTTACTGAAGTATAGAATATTTTAATGTCTTTGCTGAAGGTCTAAGGTAAATTTGTGGCAGATTTGGGATTAAAATTGATATTTGCTCTCCCCCTAGTCCTAAGCACAGTCTAACACAGACTTAACAGAATCTTTCTGACTAAGTTCTGTCTGGCAGGATCTTCCAAAAACTATGAACTGCTAACTTATTCCTACAATGTGTTCTGCTCCTTCCTGTGGTAAACAAAACCTGACTGTATATATTTGGAAATGGAAGAATAGATGATAATCTTCAAATAGCAAAAAAATCTGGAGGAGAACAACTTAAATGTCAACAGCCACTTTCTGATCACTTTCTGATCCTTGGTGCAAGCAAGATATTGTCAGAAGGTTACTAATGCATAGAATTCTCCTCTAGAAGGCAAAGTAGAAGAATGTATCCACTTCAAGAGTATTTCCCAATAGATTCCTTCACCTGAGCCTTGAGCTCGATCTCTCAAAAATAAATAAATATTCAGCCACGTGGAGTATTACTTAGCTGTTGCATAAGTAGGTTGAAAAGATATTATTGGTAAAACTAGTGATGGCAGAAAGAAGGAAATTAAGTGTAATAGCTGTGAAGAGATGACAGTTTATGGAAAATCTGTTTATAACCTCCAGGGGCTTGTTCATAATTGTTACTGCTTTCCCCAGAATGGCTGGAGAATATGTGATAGCCTACATTTTTTTAAAGAGCAGTAACTAGAGTGCATTTTCATGGTCTATCTGTAAGAGCCTTAAGATTCATAATAAAATAAACCAGCCTTACTAAAGTTTAGTTACATTTGTTTATTTATTTATCCAAGGTCAGAACATTTATATTAAAATATAGGTATGAGTGGGAAAGCATCTTATAGCTGTGAGGTATGGTAATAATGGAAATGCCAGCAGATTTCAGAATGCTTTTAGCACATTTTTTCCTGAATTGTTTGTCATAAGCCTGTACCTGTGTTTAATGTGTGTCTGTTCTGTGTGTTCAACACATAGTTTGAAAATTGAGTGATAGATATTTAAGTCCATTATGGTAATGGACATAGAGCTTCAGAAAGGGTGAAATTGAACATTATGCATTTTATTGGAGCTTTGTGAAGTTGCAGACTTCAATTTGCTCCAAACCACTGGAGCTAAACCAATGTTCACAAAGATGAAAAATGTTAGAGAAAGAAACCTATAGCTTTTTTTCTATCTTAGAGGTAAAAATTCTCTAATACTTTGGGATAAGTGTAAGCTTTATTACATGTATTTTGTGATATTTCAGACTATTGCTGCATTATACTGTTTTATTTTAACATTGATGCTAGATGCCAACTTCCAGGTGAAGAAGTTCTGGAGGATTAGTGAATTTTATATATCAGTGGAATCTTCTCTTTCTGTTATATTAGACATAAAACCACACTAAGCTGCAATGAACTCAGGGTTTATTGATACCTTTTTTCTTCAGCTCAGGTAGAAAGCAAGTGTAGCACTTAGAGAAGTTAAAGGGTGTGTGAGCTCATTATCTAGGTAAATGTCATCTAAAGTAGAATTAAAAGGGTTTTTCATCAATTTGAAACACAGTAGAATTAAAGGAAGAAATAATAATAATAATAATAATAATAATACTTTTTGGTAAGCTACTGCCTGAAATACCGTTTATTTAAACCTTTCCCCTTAAATTCTTGCTTTTAAACGTAAAAGAAGTAGTTTGTTACAGATCAACTTTGCATTTATTAATGATAACAGTAGTGGAATAGATTGTTCAGCCTATAAGAAATTACTTAGAAATAAAAGGTGGTATTTTAATGTGAATATAATCAGTAAATTGAACAAGTATTTATTATTGTGACATGCATATCCTCTGAGATGAGCACTGAATCCTATTCTACCATAGCAACCATGACAACAGTATTTACCTTCAACATAATCTTTTACTTTTTTAATAATAAGGTTGTCCAACTACTAGAAAATAATTAGATTTTAAGCAGAATAGCTCTAGAACTTAAATTTTATAAGTTATCTATCTACCTATCTATCAGTCAATCAATCTATCTATCTATGTTTAACTGTTTTCTTTCACATGAAGTTCAGTTAATGAAAATTATGTCCTAAACTGGTAAAATGTCACCTCACTCTTAAAGCTTTCCTTGCTTGTAAAATTGACTTTGTTTTTATGGGGAAAAACTTCTATCAAATATCCCAGCTAACTGGAAAACTGTTCTTGTGATTTAATGGGACAGAAAACATTCAAGACAGCTGAAAGTCTCTAGGGGATGGTAAAAGGTAACAAGTCCTGCTTGTGGAGCCGATAGCTGCACTTAAAATTCAAAAGATTAGTAAATAACACTTTATTATTCCAGCCTGATTATCATAACTGTATTTTATTTATATATTTCTAAGTGAAGCCTGAAGGCACCAAAGTTTGTAATGTTCCTCGCCTCTTCCTTGTTTGCTTTATCTACATTTCACTCTTATTGCCCAGTATCTCCAGTGGAGGTTATTTCCACAATCTTTTCTCATCCTGCTGATAGAGTTAGTGCCAGTTTCTTTTAGTTATCAGTATTTAATCATGGAAGGTGCCTGAGTAAAGAGAAGGAAATCTGCTCTGTGCTGAGAGGTCAGAAATGCCAGATTTGTGGCACTGCATGCAATGTGGGTCTGACCCCTTCCTATGTCCGTATAGTGCACTGGATGGAGCAGGATCCTACAGAAAACTGTGTCCTTGCAATTAAAGCCCATATCACTCCATTTATGAGGGTTTTGTCAAGGTTTACAGGATAAATATCAGTCTGGCGTTATCTGACAACGCCAGCCTGACATAGAAATTTTGAAAGATAAATGGCCTGGTTTGAGGAGAAAAACCAGCCTTTGAGCGTGGTTACAGAAGGTTTTGGTAGAGACTGCTGCCCTTGCAATCCTGATTCTCCTGGTGCCATTGCAGGATCAGGGACATTATCTGGCAGTCCTGTGGTGTGGGTACCAAGGGAATAAAGGGCTTATGGGACCTGCTGCCTGTGGGGCTCTTCCTGAGTACCCAACGTGGCTTTGCAGGCACAAAATGACTCTTTGTGAGGTTATTCCTGCCATGCAGCAGTGCTCCTGCACGATGTTACAGCCATCCCATGTCCCAACCTTTGCCAGGCACAGTTTGCCCTTGCAGCTCCTTCAACTGTGTTCCAGGACCTTGTGGGATGCCAGCGTTTTGGGAAGTTGGAGAAAAACCTAAAGACATTTCAGCTCCCACAAAATGTGGTGCTGGCAGCTGAGGGCTCACAGGACACAGTGAGGCCCTTCCTCTGCTCTCACTAAATACATCAGACTTCTCTGATTAGGCCTCCTGTAGAACTGTGTTAGCACAACCCAGAATTTCCATGGAAAATAATATCCCATGGCCAAATTAAATTGTGCTGCAATGACTTAATAAACTTGTGCTACTGAATGCTCCCTGCCTCTTCCTCTTTTCTCAGAATGCCTTCTGCTATATGAAATCACCAGCCAAACAGGCTGCTTTGCTCAAAAATAAGGCTTGGCAGTGGTAAGAATGTCAACGTTGTGGGTAATACGTGTAAGATAGCAAAAAAATCCCAATGCAGCTCACCAACAGCTGGGTTTTGTGTGAACTCTTCTGTCCTCAGCGTTTGCTACCCATGGAAATGAGACTACTGTCTCTTCATAAATATCCAATGAGCTGTAATGTCATCAGTCTTCCTAAAAATAAAATATTAAATACTGTAAATGGTATTTGACCTCTATTACAGTGTCTGGAGGATTAAAAATGCTCCAATTTCAGGCTGTGAGTTGTCCCACATGTCTCCAGCCTGTGCTGTGTGTGTGCAGTGGCAGGGGTTGTGTGGGCTGAGTGAGCTCTGCCTTTCCCCAGCACTTTTCTGTGCTTTCACTTGTGTTTGAGACATTTTGCTGGAAATATGGGCATTGTGCTACTGGGACAGCACTCCAGATAGGTTTGCTCACAGCACTGAGCTGTGTGGAGTGGTCAGCCTGCAGGAAGGGAGGGATGACACCCAGAGGGACCTTGACAGGCTTGAGAGCCACTGTGAGCATCATGAATTGCAACAAGGCCAAGTGCAAGGTCCTGCACCTCTCTCAGGGCAATCCCAAGCACAAGGAATGGCTGGGAGGAGGATGGACTGAGAGCAGCCCTGAGGAGAAGGGATGAGGGAGAATGGTTTCGAATTGAGACAGAGTGGGTTTGGATTAGACATTATGAGGAAAATTTTTAATCAGGGGGTGAGGAGCCCTGGCACAGGTTGCCCAGAGAAGCTGTGGCTGCCCTATCCCTGGAAGTGTCCAAGGCCAGGTTGGATGGGGCTTGGAGCAACCTGCGAGAGTGGCAGGTGTCCCTGCCCATGGCAGGGATTGGAACAGGATGAGCTCTAAGGTCCCTCCTAACCCAAACCATTCTGTGATGCTGTGATTCTGCAACTCTCTGACTGTCAATATGGGATCAAACTGAATTCCATCAGTTTCAGCTTCAATTTTTCAGAGTTAATGTCTTTGCAGGACTATTTTAAAACCGATGCTTACAGCTCCTTTTTGAGCACTGATAACATATGTTTAAAAATGAGGATGAATTTGCCATGAAGAGCTACCATATTTTTCTTTAACAGCCAATAAATAATATTTTGTGTTGTTGAATGAGTGAAGCTGAACTAGTGCCTTAAGTTATTTGAGAACACAGGATTATTATGGCCTAATGTCTATTCTCATTTCTGTCAGAATATCCATCATACTTCTATTTTGAAACCAAAGATAAGGAGTAAGGAATATTTTCTGTCTCTAGGGCTTTGAGTTGCAATGAGAGCTACTTAAAGGAAGGAAGGGAAAAAAGAGGAGCAGGTTGATAGTGAGGTTTTTGTCTCTATATGTACAGAGGGCACACTAAGAGCAACATGAATAATAGTCAAAATGAATTTATTAAGAAGAATTCATGTTAAACAAATTGTTTTCAGTGGAAAGCTGTTTGTGCCTTGACTTCAAAGCCTTCTGCAGCTGTCTCAGAATTATTTTCTTAAATCAGCTGAGGAAACCTGGTCCAGTTGTGTTTGCAGTGGGGAGAGGAGAGAGCAAATCTGAGGGGTTGTTGGGGGTTCACAGCACTTGTGTGGGCACATTTTGCCACTGAGGTTCCACTGGCTGTGCCCTGTGTCTGGTGAGATTTCAGATTGGCTGAAAAAATTATCTATTTTTCCTCATTTTGAAGATGCATTATGCAATTTCCCCCTCCTTTTCATTATCTATTTTGATCCAAGTCCATTCAAAGTTTTGGTGCTCTGAGCAGACATATTTTCCTCACTAGAAATTGTTTACCTGATTGGAAAGATAAAATGTAAATATTTTCATTGTCTTGGTGGTAATTTTATAAAATAATGTTGGAACACAGGAATATTAATTTAATTTTTCGAAAATCTAACAGCCAAACTCAGTCTGATTCTGTCTCTTTGAGTTATACATTATTTTACCTATAAACTACTAATTAAAAACTAAGTGCATTGTGCTCAATAAATGTCCACTTGGATTTGTGTTCCTTTGTAGTTACTTCTATCAAAGAGAAGTAAACAATCATTTCATAATTTTTAATGGGAGTGTATTATTTAATAATGTTTTAGATTTTGTCTTCGGTGACTCTTGCTGTAATTTTGTTAATGTAAAGTAATCTCTGATTAGTTTGTGTGGCATATTAAACAATGACAATATGCTTTTCAATAAAGATACACTGAGGAATGGTTTCAAATCCCAGTGCCTATTAGACGTCTTTCTAATTTGCAAATAATTTCAGGCTTTTATTTTGCTGTTACAGCCCAGAACTTAGTTACAAGCTCTTCTTTTCCGCAGATTTCAGAGCTGTGGGTTTTGAGTTCTTTATAGCTAACCTTTTGAAATCAAAGAAATTCTTTTTTTTTGGTGAGGCTTCACTGCCCTGTTAGTTCACTGCAGCTCTTGAGCTGAGACATGGGATACAACAGGACAAAAATCCTGTTCCCTGGGTGTTCTCTCCTGAGGGAGCCCAAGAAAGAATTGTGGATGGTTTTTTGGGTAGGTCAAGGCATGCACATTGAATGTTTGCTTGATGTGATCCACCTTGGCTGAGGGACAAAGAGAGAACTCTGCAGATTCTTCCTGGGGCAAGAGAATCTGTAGCTGGAAATCCAGCAGAGATAAAGTGGTGTTGGAAAGCTTGTGGAAGAGCTACAGGGAGCTTTGTTCATATAAAGGCTGTGAGCTTGACTTCAAAATTAGCCAGGAAACTTTCTAAACCCCTGCCTAATTCGTTTTGCTGCTGTTTTAAGTCCTCCCCCCTCAATTCTGCTATTAATTTTGTACAAACTTTGATCAGGTAAGAGCTGCTTCAGCAGGGTACTACAAATCTGTGAGCATCCCTAACTTGGATAAAACCAAATGTAGTGCAGGTGCCCTCTCTTAAGCAGGAAAATTTAAAGCTACTGACTACAAATCCAAGCATGAAATGATCCAAAATGAAACTCTATCTCATGTGGCCTTTTCTCCTTCATCTAAATTTAGCCCTCAAGTACACAGATGCATTTTGCTGTGCCCTTGCACCCAAGGACAGGACTTAGCCTAGAGCATCCAGGCAGAGCACTCTGCAGCACTCAGGCAGTAACAGATTGCAGCACTGTACTCTCAATAAAGTATTAAAATGGCAGTCTAAGACTTCTTTTCATGGGCACAAAACACCACACAAACACTGGAAGCACTTTGTGGTGTTGGGCTGCTGGGACAAAACTTTTCTTTTTAAGCACAGGGACAATTTTTCCCCTGTCCATGGAATATTTATTAGTTTGGAGATTGCTAATTAACTGGGATGAGAGTACAAGTGCATTTAGATTCATGCTACAACTTAGCTATTAAAAAGTGTTTAAAATTTGCTTTCTAAAGTTTGTTGCAGCCGAACTGTGCACTAAACAGTGGCAGCCAGGCCTTGGAAACATTTGCCTTGGTTTTGAGTTTTAGTTTGTCTTCATGGTGCTTGTGCCCTTAAACCAGTCAAGGAATTTGACAGAGTTATGACTTTTGAGCAGTGTTCCACATATGATGTCCAGCTGGATCTTAAAAACGTCCAATATTAGGGAATCCACCTCTTCCCTGGGGATTATTCAAACACCTGATGGTTTTCATTGTGAAAATTTTCCTCATATCTTGAATCAGAATCTCCCAGGATTAACTTGTACCCATCACCTCCTGTCTTTTCCACGACTCCTCATGGAAAGGGAGTGTCCATCTTCTTTATAAGACACACTTCAAACACTCTTCACATATAAAAGTTCCTCCTGTTTAGACTCTAATCCTAGAGTATTTTCCTGAGTATTTTTATGTAAACAGTCTTTAACTTTCTTTTCTAATCTAAGTAGTCTTTAATGTAATAGTTTCTAATTCAGATCCTGTCTACCCCCAGCTTTTTAAACTGCTGCTGTAACCTTTCCTTGTTTGTTTGTTTGTTTGTTTGTTGTTTCCCCCAGACCTTGTGGCCCAAAGATTCACCTTCAGCTTTTGTTACCTTGAGAGATTAGGCCTGGCTTTCCTCTGTTTATTTGAATTCATTCATCTCCTCCTATTCTGGTTATTTTTAAGGAAAGGCAAATCAGTGTTCTGGGATTACTTTGCAATATCTGTATAGCCTTATAATATTGTTAATCCTTCTGCTCTTGTCTTGTTCAGATAACACCCTACTTATTCCATTTTTTTTATTTTATAATGTCCTAAACCTTGCATAATTTAACTAACTGATGGTTTTCCTTATTGATTCCCAGCTACAGTCTAAAACAATTTTGTTTGGCTCATTTCTTATGCCTGGACTTGTATCTTTATTCTCAGGTGTTTCCAAATAGAAGTTGTAAAAATAGTTTTTGTTCTGTATGAAGAATATTTAATAGAATCAGGTTTGAATTTCTTTTTGTGTGTGAATAGAACTTTGGTCATTTTTATCTCCTGAAGGAAATCTCTGCCTCTTGCCTTCATGAACCTCCAATCTCTTTAGTAATTTGGTCTGGTGAAGTGATGGCAGGTCGTAGCTGTCGAGGGGAAAATGATTGCTTGGTTTATAAGGGCATAAGCTTTTAAAAGTGTTTTAATAGCAGGAGAGAGATTTTGAAATGGTCTCTGTATTAAAGGGCAAATGAACATATGAGGTTGATAGTGGCTTGTGGTATTAAACAGATAGGGTGCTTCTTCTTGTGCATGTAGAAATTCTATTTCAGTCCAGCAGACTTAGTTAAAATGTGAAATAAACAGGCTTGATAATCACAAAGGTTTGGATCTTCATTCTCTGAGACATCCACGTTAGTGACAAACCCTTTGTTGACTCTCAGATGCTTGACACAGAGTCTAGGAAGGTGTGCAGCTCTTGAACAGGGTAATCTGGGTTTGCTGCACCCTTATGACAAATCTGTCGTACACCTGACATGGGCTCTAACAGCACTGACAATCTAATAAATCAGTCATGGGTAATGCATGCTGAAAGCTGCTTCAGGGGAAAAATAAAGAAAGGAAAAAGGCAGGGACTTGAGAGCAAATCAGGAGCAGGTTTCTTTCCTCCTGTGGCTGTAAGGCAAACTGATTAAAAGTCTCTGTGTCCTCTTAGTAAACTCGATGTAAGTTATTCTCATCTTCCTGATGCAGTACAAATGCCAGGAAGTTGCATGTCTACATTGAAATTATTTCTAAACAAAGGGAAAAGAAATCTAGCCAGGTGGCAAAAAAATCATCTGGAAATTGGCTGATTCCACCCAAAACACTGTTATGACAGAAGAATGAAAATGCAAAAGCAAAGTTAGGACAAAAGAAATTTGACAAAATTATGATCATCAGGATAAAAGTTCCTTCTGGTTCAGACTGAGAGTTTGTCAAGCTAGGGTTTTTGTTTGGAGTCACTTTCCAGTTTTAACAGAGAGGCTTCTCCAAGCTGGGTTAGCTGCAGAGTTTGGGAAGATGTGGAGTTACCTGTCAAACTCGAAAGTAATAACAGAACTGGGTCTGACACAGAGAAGACAGAGAAAGATGTAATTCTTTGAACTCTGAAGAGGTCAACTAAGATGTCAGTTTGGAACTGAGTTGCCTGGGACTCAGGCAGAGGCAGAAAAGAAAGGCAATTTGTGTCTTGGTTTAGGAGCAGAGACAGAACATATCCTGTTGGATATGAGAGAGAAGATAGGCACAGGCTGTGCTGCTGGAGCCAGACTTCCCCTCTGCAGGAGGAGCTCCTGCACCTCTGCTGGCAGTGCAGGGCCTGGAGCTTTTATGAAAGAACTGCACACAGCATCTGTGTGTTCCTCTTGCTGGGAGAAACTGGCTAAAATCTCCCAAACCTCAGCAGAAATAGATAGACAGCAATATAGAGGACAGAGGAATGTCAGTGTCCTGAAAAGCAGAGACCTTTTTTCCTGTCCAAACCTGCCCCTGAGCTCCTGTTCTCAAGCACAGTGACAACATTCTCTGAATAATGATCATTAATTTTGCATGTGGCAGCTCCTACCTAGAGCTCCTGAGCATGAATTAGTTTGCCCAAGTATAAATAGTAATCTTGGAGGTACATATTGTTATGCATATTTTGTACATTGTGGTAAGTCCTGTTCCTTCTCCAAATGATATTAATGTTAAAAAATTAATTGAGCATAAAGATGTAGTATAAGGCCCACAGAGCATATCATTAGCTACAGCTTTTGTAGTTAAATAATTAAAAAGGAAAATAATTCTATGCATAATTCCATGTTCCTTTATTTATGCATATGTAGTATTGCAAAGTCTTTCTCATTTGGGATGTGCTATACGACTTGGCAGATCCTCTCAAATTGTCACCAGCTTGAAATGAGCCCCAAACTTTCCTCCTGTCCTCAAATCCATCCCTCAAATCCAAAGTTGGTGTGTCAGTGATCCATGGGGAGCAGGGTTTTCTGGCAGGTGGGCTGAGCATTAAATACACACAGAGACCAGAGCATGCTCCTCTCCCTGTGGGTGCTCTCCCTCAGTCAGAATTTGTGCCTTTTGCTGTTGTATTTATTCATGGATAAATCCAGGAATGAGATCTGCAGGCACCCCAAAGTGGGACATTTCTCATGTGAAACTGCTTACTTTAAAAAGAGTGGAGGTGTTGTATCTATCTATTCTACAGGGAGAACATAAACTTCTTTAAACTTAAATGGCACTTCATAACATGAGAGAAAAAAAAACCCTTTTAAAATTAAATTATACTTTCCCTTATGGAATGCTGAAGAACATGGCTATTTTCCATTAAAAGGTGGGGTGGTTTTTTTATTGTTTTGGGTTTTTTTTGTTGTTGTTTTTTTTTGTTTCAAAGTAATTTCTACTTTGAGCTGAGGTTTTGAGCTGAGGTACCCTGGGTATGCACAGATGTGCACGCTTACCTATGTTAAATGGAGCTTGTGACCTGTCCCATCTTTTTGGCAAAGGTTAAGAGTGGCCAAGTAGGCCCCCCAAAAAATAACTTCTTTATACATTTTGCAGTGTCTTGCTTTCTAGGCAGAAAAAGTGTAGGGGGAACTTTTTGCCTTGAAAACAACACAAGCCCTAAGAAAATCCTAAAAGAATAGAGGCAGTGACTTAATGTTTAAACACCCACATGAATGAATATCATACGCTGTGGATGAGTTAAAACTGCCAATTACTGTGCTCTTAAAAAGGTTTATATTAAGCAAAACCCCCCTTCTGTCTCATGGTTCTGTTTGCTGTTCCCATAAAAAGAGATCAAGATTTATTGTACCCTATTTATTCTGGGCTTAATAGGATTTTGAAATAAGTCTTCAGCAAACAAAGAATATTGGAAGTCATAATGACAATTAGAAGTTAGAACTAAGTAACTCATGACTTCAAGTAACTGTTCTGAGCTGGTACAATTTTTGGTAGAATGCAGCTACTAAGGCTTCTGCCTTTAGCCCCTTTGGCTATGTATTTTTGGACACATAACAGAAGTAGTGGTTTATAGGACAAGGTTTAGAAAAATAATACTTTTTTTTTTCCCCCCAAGAAAATGTCCTTATTGTGTAGCTTTCAACAAGGTGTAAAACACTTGCGAAATTCTAAAGAATAATTTTTCTCTTATCCTATAGCTTGTTTAAAACATAATCAAGGAGTAAAGTAATTGTCACATCTGGGGATACTGAACAATCAAGGGAAACAAAAAAGTACACTGAGCAATCAAGAGAAACAAATCAGTTAAGTGCTGAAGTGACTGTGAGAAAAGGAAAGTGTCAAATTCATCCTTCAGAAAGGAGAGTTACACTGACATGGCCTGTGAGCCACAGCAGCTGTAGGTTACCCATGGTTTGGTATCAGATGCTGGAGTTTGAGTGCTGCTATTTATTAGCAATTGTTTCTCTTTTCTAGCCACACATGAACAATCCTCAGTGACCCAAACCCATTTTTGAATTGTCTAAAAATAGATGGGGATGGAGGTTGTCTCAAATAGTCCCTTCTAGAAATACAGTGAGAGACTGCAAGGCGTGGAAAGCTGCTTTAGATTTTCAAATCCAATCTTGGCAAGCAATTTTGATCATTAGCATTGTCTCTGGTAGGCAGGGAGGCAAAGCAATAGAAATCTTTTTTATTGATTGGGCCTGTACTTGAAGAAAGGTGTAATTGCCACCCTAAAATTTAATCTTGTAGATACACATCGGGTGCCAATGTTCTCTTTTAGTATTAACGTTTTCCTGGAACTGCTAAAAAACTTCCCTTCATATTAACATTGCTGACTGTGGTCTAGATCAGTGTGTATTAGTAAAATGTAGGAAGGATTTTTGAAGTCTGGTCCTTTGTCTCAGTGTTTGTAGGAAACTTTCAAGGAGAGTTGAGCATAATTTGCTTTTATAAAATTTTGCATTTGGGATACTGTTTACACTGGAGCAGTTGGTAACATAAAATGAAACTTCCAAAATAAAGAATAGAAATTAATCTATTGGAGAACAGAATACATAGATTTAAAACCAATTTGCTCTATTAGTTAAATGTGGGGCAAAAATGCTACTTTTAGAAGCAGGGTGAAAGGAAGGATGAGTGTTTCAGTGAAGTGTAGTAGCTACAGTTTTCCCAAGGTTTTTTTAAAAAAATTAATTTGAAGTATTCAAGCATGACACAGTCAGGCTTTTTTATTATAAACTGACAGCAAGGGTCAGATCAAATAGTACACCTAGTTACTGTTGCAGTCCTGAAGGTTCAATCAAAAAATCCTGGCTTATATCATTGTTCCTCTGTTTCTTTAGGAAGAATGAGGGAGTATCCAAACTCCTGTATTACTCAGTCAAGGCATCCAAGACTTCAGTCAATATTTGCCCTGAACCTTCCAGTGAGAAAAGTAAAAGGAAAGAGTGGATACCCAGGATGTTTTGGATTTACCTTACTGAACCTGAGTTGTCCAGGGTGAGAGTTTAGGACTCTTTTTTTCCAACTGAACTTATACTTGTTGTTTTTATTCCTTTTTCACACTCCTTTCTCCTCTGCCTCGTTTTTTCCACATCAGTGCCTCTGCTTGTGATGAAACATGGCCAGTGGTAGGTGACACAATGGTAGGTTTCTGTAAATCTGAATTTTCTATATTAGGCTGCAAATTTCTGAGCCTAGCTAGATTTTCCAGTATTTCACCAACTGTATGATTAGAAAGATGAAATTCTAAAATGCTTCCAGGGATTTAGGCTGTTTTTCTGCTGGGTTTATGTGTCCTTAGGTTATCAATGGTTGACTGACCTAGGAAGAGCCTTTGTTTCCCCCGGTGTTGCGTTGATACATCCCCAAATAAATGCTGACACATTAAGAACTCAGAAAATGAAAACATTTGGCTTTAGCAGTTACTCAGCAGAAAGTCACTGAGTTTGTGCTAGTTAAACATGATAGAAGTGGTTTCACTGGTAGTCACAGAAATATCTCAGTAAAATCAAGATCTTATTTGTTCATTTTTCTCTAGGTTGTGGGTAAACATATATGCTAAAAAAATTGAGAAAAATGAGAGAATTCATCTGCACCATCAAATTTTACTGAAAGCAGAATAACGTGGCACTAAATTTTTATTATAAAGTGATCTGTACCACTATAAAATCTTGTTGTCAGGAGCAGTAGTGACGGTGTCACTGCAGCCGCAGATCATAAATTTGAGTCTTGTCACAGACAGATTTGAAAATAAATGTTGGTTTATTGACGTAAGAGAAAGATTTTCGCTTTTTCCTTTATTCTTCTGTGTGATTATATATAAGGGTGAAAGGGAGAGAACTATCAGTTTCTTCACACTGCATCTTCCCAAACGAAAAATGTGCTCGGTCAGATTATCAATACCCAAATGATTGTCTTCATTGTCCTGCTGTTCTCTTTATCCTATTGGGAGCTGCAAAAAAGAAATGAGGATTCAGCTGCTTATGGGACAACAGAAGAAACAGCCTCATGCTGTCATGTAAGACATATTACATGCAAGTGCTCAAATGATTTATTGTAGTTGCTGTATTTTCTTTGGAATTTATCTAATTCTGGCAAAATCACAATCCACCTTTTTTTTTTCCCCCGCCCCCACTTTTGACTTAGCTAACCAAAGGTTTTATTAACCCGGGGATGAAGAACACGTGTTTGAAAGGGCTTAAGCAGTGGGATGATGAATGGAACTGTTCCCCAAGCAGGCACGTAAAGCGCTATCAGGGAGCTGAGGCTGGTTTCTGCTCCATCGCCCCAACAGGAAAATAGCAATATTGCTGGAATGATCCCGCTTAGGCTCTATTATTTGCGGTGGCGCTTGACAGTTATGGAGTTGGAATTCAATTTCTTTCATCTAAAGCAGGTGCGCCTTAAAAAAAAAAAAAAAAAAATCGCTCTGCCACTTCTGTATAAAGCATGGAGATTGTTGGCTTCTTGCCTGAAAGCGTTTCAGGGCACTTATCCCATTTTCATACTGCAGAAGTTGTCCATGAATATCATCCCGTTTTTAATACATGAGTGAATTTGCTTTATCCCAAAGCAAGATAATAGATGATATGAAAAGCTTTATTTTATGCTAGCATATACATTTAAGAACCCGTTCTGAAGGGCATTTTTATAGAAATCTCTATTACAAAGCACATAAAGAGGTTGATGTTATTTTATTATTCAGGACAAGAAGAAAGGTGTTTCTTAATCTTGATACATCTGTATTTGATATGACAGGTTAACCTTGATATTTGCATCAGGTATCCAAATTTTTCTTCCCAGTTTGACTCTAAAATACCCTTCCTTACTTTTGGATAGAGAGGTTTCCAAGTGCTATTTGTGAACAGTACAAAGCACATTTATTTTATATTAAAAGACTCCTACAAGTGCCTACTGGGGTTTAGACAGTTTTAGTTAGAATAAGGATTTGAGGAAAAAAAAAAGTGTGTAACATCTGGAAGAGTGAAACATGTTTATTGAGGTAAAATAAAAATTTATGTGCATGTCTGTGTCATATTACATATTTCCATGTATGTATATACACATTTATACTGAAATGCCTATCTGAATTTAGAGGTGCATATTTCTATGCATAAGTTTATATATGTATTTATAAATATTTGCATATATATGCACAAATAGTCTGACCAGCAGACGTGTGAAGCTCGATACTGCTTGTATTTGACTTTCCCTTTCTAATCTCATATAACTTCCATTTACTTTTCAAATAATTTACAAAGAGACACACTGTGTTTTCAGAAAATTCCACAGGTGACTGACTTGTACATTGACTGATGCTGAATGCAGCTTGGATAACTTGAGCACCCTTGATTTGTTGTTTAATGTCTCTTAATGTATAAATGAACTAAGTAATAGTGATGTGAAGGTCACTAGCTGCAGCAAAGGATTGCCTTAATATGAGAAATAGTTTATTAAAGACACTGGGTATTTTTAGGCTGTACTGAAATCAATAGTGTGTTTAATCTTTGGGAGGTGCTCATTGGGTTCATTCCTGGGGAATGGATGGCCAGTTACTGTTCCACTCACTGGTAAATTCCAGAGTAAAAAATAACCTCTATAAGATTTACCTGTTCTTAATTAGAATTAATTAAGATTAATTAAATTAAAATTAAACGATTTTTACATTAAATTTAATTAATTAAAATCAAATTAATTAATTGCAGTTGTTTTCTGCAGCAGGCCATAGTTCTCAGTACCTTTCTGTCTTAGAATAAATGCAAGAGATGGACAAGTTTAGCACTTTAATATTTAAACTCTTATTGGGAAAATACACCATCACAATAGCTTGTAATGTAGTACTATGTACCATTTATATCTAACTAGATAACATTGTTTAGCTTAAATTAATTCTGTTGGCTTAATTAATGCTATTACTTTAATCCATTTAGGAAGGCGAAAACAACAAGGGAAGCATGATGGTATCAGTTAGGACAACAGATAAAACAATATCAATTTCAACTTCCCACAAAATTCCCTGTTGTACAAAGGATGCAGTGATTGTCCCAGTCTCTGTTGGGACTAATGCCAAAGTTTTTAACTCTGCTTCCATTGGAAACGAGGTTTGTTTAGCCTGTTTTGTTTGGGTCGCCCCTTGCAGCCCCAAACAAATGTGCTCTAATGGCAGGTTTGAATGTAAAAGTCAGCACGAGCATTTGTCTTCATGTCTGCCATGGAACTTGCTAAATTATCTGGATCTCTCCGAGTCAATACAAATTAAAAATACGCACAAGGTTTCTAAGAGAGTGATTGCTATTCCAGCAAGTTCATTAGCCTTCTGAGGAATGCTGCTGGCAGGCTTTGTTTAGCAGAAGTCCAAAACAAAGCAAACCAAAAACGTCACAAAATGAATTGCAAATCAATTGGCAATATAAATGTGAGAAATAGGATGTAGATGATGAATAATTTAGGGAAATGTATATTGTTCCTCCAGGAATCTTAACTGCACGAATGGGAACAATGATAAGATTACAGCAGAGAAAGGGGAGTAACTTCATTAAACAAATATGGGCCATCCAGCTTTTCCAAATACACTGGCAAAACCAGACTCCAGGCACTATTTACTTTGTGGGGAAAAAAAAAAAAAAAAGGATAAAAAAGAGTTATCCAGTG
>VWYP01032103.1:31651-56637 GCA_013400435.1 Pycnonotus jocosus
TGCCAGCTCTCTGCTTCTATTCACATCAGACAATTTGACTGGATTTTTGATGTTTTCAGTATTTCCATAGTAAATAATCCTTGCCCTGCAGATGCTTGGTGCAAAGAAAAGGAAAAAAAGGACAGGGAGGTTGGAACTAGGTGATCTTTAAAGTCCCTTCCAACCTGAACCATTCTGCGAGTCCATGATTCTATTTCCTTAGTGTTTTCAGTCTGTACTCTGAAAAAAACCCAAACCTGAAAATGAATATTTCACTCTAATTTTATGAGAATGAGTTGAAGACCAAAAATTAAGTTTGAAGGAGGAAATCAGTATCTTAAACTGGATAAGAAGCAATTACTTTCCACTCTTTTCCCCAGTTAACTTCAGGTGCAGTCACCTAGAGCATCCCCTATCAGCTGCTGCTGAAGGGAGGGAAGAGGCTTCTCCTCTCCAATTTAATCCAGGTTTTCTGAGAAATTTTACGTGTCACTGCTACTGTATTGTTCCCATTATTCAAGGATTCATAACAGAAACAGAGCAAAGCCTGAGTTTTAACTCCCACAGCAAAAGGCAGTGGTAAATCCAGCAGGGAGGAGAGAAGGTTGCAGATGACAGAGGCAAGGCTGATGTGCTCAGTGCCTCTCCTTCACTCTTCACAGAAAGGTTAAATGTGACAAAAGGTTTGACATGATCAGAATTAGCAAGGGAACATGGATGCAAGGGAGAATAGGGAAGCAATGGAGTATTTAGATCCTGAAAAGTCAGATTTGAGGTCTGTTTACAGGGTTAAATGGCTGGGCAATAAACTGGGATTTGCATTTATGGCATGCTATCTGCTGTGTACCAACTCCCCATATGGAACATCTCAGCAATTAAGAGGGTCTTTGCATGAAGCAGCTTTTCCAGGTCAAGAGATCCTCAGAGTTATGTAAAGATGCAGTTTCTAAACCAGCAGTGATTTGCTTTGAGAACTCCCAAAGGGTATAAATAGTCCCAAGAAGCATAGTACATATCTTTAGATGCGAAAAAAGAAAAAAAAGCAAGGGAATGGCAGCCAAAGATTCAGACTAAGTTGGTATCTGGGGAGATGCTAACATAAATTATTAAACAATCAATTTATAAGCTCCTCAAGCTTAGTGAGGGAAGAAGTCACTCTGCCCACAAAGAACAGATGTTTTTCACTTTAGGAAGACTTCTGATATGACTCAGACAGTCATGCCAGTATGATTCATAATAAATCAGTAAGCAGCAAGGCCTGTTTGAGAAAACATTATCAAAGAATAATTTTATCAATAGTCTGTAGGTCCTGATTTTTCTTCTATTCACAGCTTTCCTTAATGTCTCAGGCAATGAGATATCATATTTTTGACCAATGTCGCACTTGGAGGCAGTGCAAGCAGGCTTAGTATTAAAAAATCTTTTTGATAAATGGGTGAAACATCTTGAAATCCGTAAGACAAAATTAAGTAAAGATGATAAAGATGGTGCTTTCAGAGAAAAAGTCAACTGCACCAGTGCCAAATGGGAAATAAATGATAAGGTGTCAGGGCTGTGGGAAGGACAGGACTTGTGCAGGGCTGTGGCAGAAAAATGTAAATCTCTTTCTTTAAATGTATTAATCAGAGCCAGGAGCCACTTGGGGAGGGAGCTGCTGGGGGCTGGCAGCCACAGCACACCAGGAAGGACATGGGGAAACTGGAGTTTAGACAGAGAGCAGGGTTTGCAACTTGGTTGATTTGGCTCAGGAAAATGGGATAAAATCAGGCAGCAGAGACTTGAATTTCCTCACTTCAGATGTGTAAATGCTGCCACTGACAGACCTGAGCTAACTTTTCCCTCTGCCCACCAAAAATATTAATTTTATTCACAACAGACTTTATGTTCTGTGTTAGGAAAGTCAAACCTGTGCTCTAATAATGCAATTAAATACTTGAACAATTACTCTGATAAACTGTGAGGTTTCCATGACTGATAGGCTTGGAGAAGTTGATTAAAGCTTGTACAGATTGTTCACTTACACCCAATCCAGTCTGATAAATGAACTCTTGGGAGCCTTATCATCCCTGCTTCGTTACAGAAATGTGGGTGTGTGTACAGTTTACTATAATCCAAGGAAGTTAGCTTTTCATTTCCATATCTCTCATAATTTTGACTTTTTGGAGGAGTAGCTCATTTTCTTTCATATAACATAAGCCATGTAATTTATATTAGACACCACAAAATCCATAATTTTAATTACTAACTGAATTTAGCTTTCAGCAAGGCTCACAGATTGAAGGAAACCTGTTAAGTCCCTTTTATTCAGAATATTTCCTTCTTCACATCAAAGCAGTACATGCCCATATCAGAGTGGCCAATCAGGATTTGTGCAGAATAAATCCTGAAACTGAAGAGTGCTTCAAACAGTCTTAAAAACTGTGAGATGAATCATTGCTAGAGAGACGTGTGTTTGTACGTGTCACTGGTGACTTGGCATTTTGGACACACATAATTTACAAATTATTTTTCCTACTTTCTTTTTCTGTCAGGACTGATTTAGAGTGTAATAGATTGTTCATGTGGAAAAGGAAGCTCGACTTTTTATTTTTTTATTATTTAAATTTTTCTTCTAAGTGTAATAGACTTCCACTTCACTTGTGAAATGACAAATATCATATTTTGCACATTCACAGCTAGAATGATTCTTTAAAGCAGTCCTGGTAATTTTGGTCTGATGGATCCAAAAGATCACTCTTGACCTAGCAAGGGAAGTCTCCTGAATGGAAACACCTGCAGTGAATAATTCCAGTTTAGATCCCTGCCTTCATTTAGACTTCTTCCATTAATTATTTGAGAAAATGTGCACCTCACTCTCCTAGGCTATGTCCAACCTGTTGAATAGATTTTTTTGTATATAGAAAATTACATCACCTACTCATCTTATCTACACTAGATGATTTCAATATTGGTGTAGGAGCTGTAGTTTAGTAGGAGAATGTACCTGTTAAAAAAGTCCATACAGAACTTTAATTGAGATATTAAATTCTAATTATCATTAACAAAATTAAGTGACTAGCTGAATAGAGTTTCATGATTTCTCTTAACAGGTTATGTGATTGAAATGAAAATACATTGATTTTTGCCCCTGGCCTTCCAGTACAGGTAAATGATGGGACAATCTCCTGTTTTGAGAGCTGTAGGCTGGGCCAGCTGGGACATCTCTCAGGAATAGTATTTGTGGTATGGGCAATGACTGTGGCTGAAAACAACTCAGACTGTTTTGTCTTAGTGGTGATGCAGGGCATGAACTGGATTCAAAGACCTACACTGGTGTGATGGTCAGGTCAGGCCCCTCTATAGCCTTGCAAACCATTCTGGTAGTCAGACATGTCTTATTGAGGGTAAGGCAGAAAAAAGGGAGGAAAAAATTATCTAGAACTTGAATACAGGCCTAGTTTGCAGCTGAGCAGTCATTAAACTTCCTTTCAAATATAATATAACCTTATTTACATTTTCCATAAGGTTAACAAGGCTTTATTCACCTGTAACCTATTTTGGTTACATTTGGTTGTTATTTGTTGTTACTATAAGGACCAGTGGGTTTGGGCCTTACCTTCTTCTCACATGCTGAACCAGCTTAGCCACTTCTGCAAGCACAGACATTTGGTCTGATGCATGTGCTTCCAAAGTGACATTTTTGCTCACAAAGTGGTACAAATGAGAGATAAAGTTCTTTAGAAATGCACTTATTCTAAGTCTCATAATATGTAAATATTTAAAAATATTAAAACTTAAAAATGGTTTGTCATAGGCTTCTCATGCCTCTGTGTCTCTTATGTTTACAATTTTTAGTTTTTCCTTTTTTTTCCCCAATGATGGGCAAAAAAGAAGACTGATAAAGTAAGGACCTTGGCTCAGCTGGAAATGCATCAGTACAAGGCTTAATACTGAAAGCCAGAATACACTGTGGGTATTGATGGTTGGGCAAGATTTGTGCCAAAATTGATTTTCTTTTGTTCCAATTAAAATAAATACCAGCTGTTAAAAGAGCTGACCTCGAGCTGAGATGAAAGAATATGTTCAATATGTACTCCCAAAGGTGATGCTATCACAATAAATACATAAATAGGAGAATTTGGTGAACTTCACACATTACACCTCTGGAAACCAAATAAGAACATGTGATTTCATGGTTATAGAGAATCAGTAATGAACTACTTATCCCAAGGAAAAAAAAAATCAGAGAAATGTTTCATCTGGAGTGCCACTGCATTTATAAAGGCCCATCAATTTGAAGACATTCTGTTAATAAAAGAATCAGTGTTCTATTATTTTTTAAGAGAGAAAGGAGCAATTAGTCAAATTTCAGCTGGTTTTTCTTCCTCATTAGCAGCTTCCATTGTTATGACATTGTTTTGGCATAGAGGAAAAAGAACAGCCAATTCAGAGGGCACCGATTCAAGAGGAACACACATGTCACAGTATTTTAATTAGATCTCATGAGCTAAACCTTCGATAAATATTGCCAGAATATTGTATCCTAGTTACAGGCAGTCAAACCAAATGCCTTAAAAACTGGTCAGATGTGACTCAACAAGTGGTTTCTTATATTTTCTTGTGTGGCAGAGGAGTGTAGGAAGCTGCCAACCATGCACCATTAAGAGAGAGCTGAAAATAGACACAAGTCTGTGACCAATCTCCTTCAAGATGGAGCAGGAGGTTCCATCAGATTTGAATTAATTTGCTGCATTCCCATGAGAATTTTTCTTTTTTCCTACAGAGAATCAACTTAAAAATTTAAAAGGCTGAAGGATCAAATGCCACAATTCCAGTTTGTTGCACTTGGATTCTGATTCTGACACAGATTTAAGTTCGTGCAAAGTCTTTGTGTTGAGATCTGAAGTCTCAGAGATCGGCCAGGGCAAACTTCTTTAGGAAGCACATTGTGGGATCCTAAACTCAAAAGTGATTGTCAGAGTTATAATAACTGTTGGCATCATGCTTCACAATGCTTGGAAGTTGTATTGGGTTTGTTCTACCAGGTTACTATGCCAGTGAGGAGGTTGAGGTTTTGACAGAGTGAGGAATATTAAAATCTAAATATCTGTAACAAACCACACAGCTATGGGTCAGAGAAGCAAAGAACCAGCCTTACTGCCACTCTACACATCTTAAAGAGGAGAGGCTGTAACAAGCTGGGCAAAAGAGTATTTTTATAATCAGGTACTGAGAGCTCATGCTGTGTCAAAACCGCTGCCCCAGACCATGTCCAGAATAAGAACACACAGAGACCTGCATGTGCTGGTGACCTTCAGGTGCTCCTTTTGGAAAAGCCAGCTGTGTCAGTGGATATTTGCTGTAGGACTCCAGTGACCTGGAGCTAGGAACTTGCCTTCCTGGTCTACGAGCTTGTTGATGTATTCCTGCCACTTTTAAAAGGTAAAAGTCCTGTTTTCTTGAAGCAAAATTTAAGGAGGAAACTTGGTTTTGTTGGATGTCTGTTGCAAAAATCTCAAGACACAGAATCATGAACAAATCTCAGAATTTCTCCTTTTTCTGAGGGGGCAGGGGGCAAGTTTGAGTTCTGGGTGTGGAGGGGGCAGAGGAGGAATGAAATCACACTTGAGCTAGAGCAAGGAGCTTATCCTCTCTGGAGTGCTACTCCAGCTCCTCCACGAACCTCGAAAGGACAGATTTACCATTGGAATGTTCTTAGAGTTTTGCTCACTGGAACAAAACCATTTCCCAACAGGGATTACACAGCAGAAAAGGCTCCTCGTGCCCAAGCAAGTTTTGTTCCACTGTATGGTAAGCAGGAAGAGAGAGAACTGTGTGTGATAATATTATTAGAGGAAGAATTGTGTATATTTCTAGTATTTGTTTGATATGAATATGGGCTGGAGGAAAATGGAAGCTGATCTTCCTTTCATCTTGGTAGTGGATAAAACAGGAACAGGTAATGCAAGCAGCAGTGGATTTTCTGCAGATCCCTTTAGCATCTGAGGGTATTGTGGTACACACAGGCATTCAATGAGGTACTAGGATTTTTTTTCTGTCTGTGGTTTCCCTGATTCTCAGTGGATGCAAAAAAAAATTTAAAAGGGAAAATATTTCCTCCTTTTTCCATCCTTTTCTTCCTGTCTATCTCTCCCTGTTCATCCCCCAGCTTCTTTCTGTAGTGCTCAGAAAAACAAGAGCTCAGTTAGGAGAAAAGTTAAAAACATTTTGGAGGAAAATTGGAATTGACATCACAGAGGATAATAACAGAGCTGAAGTTCAAATGAATATTTCATAAATGTATTTACAAGGGATGCTAAGCTACTAAACACTGAAAATGACACCAGCTATGTATGCATTATCCTGTACAGATTCAGCAAAGTCATTTAACAAGCTAAGCTTATGTTAAAATTATAATCAATAAATGCCAATTACAGAAAGAGATTTATCCCTGCATTTTAAAAGAACAGAGCTGTAATTTGCATGCAAACGACATTCTTTTCAAAATTATTTGATTTTTTTAAGGTTTGGAGGGGTTACAGAGGAAAGCTTGAAGAAATCCTGCCTGGGATGTTGTTCAAGGCAGAGAGAGAGAATGGGAAGAATATTGAGGAAATTATAAAGCCATAAGCTTGACACTTATAACATGCAAATAAAGAGAAGTTATTCTGAAGGGCAATGAGGAGCCAGTATGAGTTCAATAATATTAGAACAGAAGACAGCAGCATGAATTTTAATGATGAACATCCTTCACAACTATAACCTTCTTATACTTTATAATTAATTGTTCGAATTATACCTTGATCCTGCATTCAGAGCCTTAAACAACAGACCTGTATCCCTGGCCAGGAGCCTTCTGACTTTACTGGGTTGTGTTTTGGGTGTATCTGTCAGGGTGATCAGATTCTGCTGCCAAATGTTCATTTCTTTGGCCTAATGTTTCTTTCTGAGCTCAAGAGAAATAGAGATGTGAGTTACCAGCACAGGAGGCAAGGGCAAGCCACAGGCATGGAGCTTTAAACTGGGTGTCTAATATGGAACAGGAAGGAAATCTCTGATGGGAAAACATGGTGACTCTGGGATACTGTTTCTTTCTTTTCAGAAAGGCAAATTTTTGGATATTTTTGCAGTCATGAAAGCTAAAAATGGAATCTGACAAAAAGGCTTCTAATGGAAGAACCCTCATTTATAAAGCTGCTCTTTTCTATAGTTGAGACATGTTGAATATTTCCAATTACTTTTTTTAACCTGTTCTTCCAAAAGGTCATTTCCCTACATTTGCAGTACAGCCTGAAAATTGACCATTATGCCTTAAACTCTGCCCCTCAAAGTCATAGGTATTTATCAAGGATAACATGTGTATTCCGCCATACACCTTATTTGTTGGGACAAATGACCTATTTTATCGATCCTCTTTCAGAAGCCATTCTGTTCAGTTACAGATGAGTGGGGAAGAAAACTACTCTTTTGACTGACCTCTTTATTTACAGTCTGATAAAGGAGGACTATTGTGTTTTATCCATTATCAATGTCTGCTGAAAGTCTCTTTTGCTCTTGCCAAGTTCTCTAGTCGCGGCCACGGACCGGTGAAACTGTAAATAAACTTTCCTGCACAGATGTCTCTGGAATGTCGGTGTGAGTTTGACTGATTGTAGCATTAAGAAATCATAATTCACTACATGACAGGGACATGCAATTCCATTGTGCATCATTGCAAAAGAGGCAGAGTTTCTGCCAGTGTGATTGCATCTCCAAAATGTAGCAGAGCTGTTCCAAATTAGTTATAAGCTCCTTAACATACAGTGGATATTACTGCCCATTCTAGCTCTCTGAGGCATCTTCAAAATATTTTAGATATAAAATTATTCTGCCTTAGACATTGCCAATCTTCCTTGCAGAAGAATGGAAAATCTGTTCTAGTGCTGTCAATAGGTTTGGCTGCTGAAAGGTTGACGTCTTTTGGGTTTGAGATCTATGTCTTTGTTCTGGGTAAAAGGTGACAAGAAAATCTGAGACATCAGAACTTGAGGCTGTAAATAGTTAAATTATTAGAGACTTAAGAGTAGAGAATGTTTTGCCTTTTCTGGTTTAGTAGAAGACTGAAGAAAGGAAGTGTTTAGAGAGGAATTATTGTGGCAGCTGCTGCCTCCAAACATCTTGAATGGTCCATGTGGGCTCAGGCCTTTGTGGGTTAGAAACTGAAAAGATGGAGGTGATCTGTGACTCCTTATGAAGGATAAATCAAAAAGTAGATGTCCAAGATAATTTCTTAGTATTTGTTCATTGTCCCTTTTGTTGGCTTAAGGACCTGCTCTGACTATCTCGATGTAAAGGACTGCAACAATCTGTTCCATCTGGGAAATGTTCAGAAAATAGTAGTGGAAGTCTCTGTGTATCCTGTGGTTTAGTTACCCTTCTCAATGTATTAGGAAGTCAGTGAGGAAAAAATGAGATTCAGAGTGTAGATGAAACCTGTATCTGCATTTCCATCACCATCCTCCTGATAAGGACAGTCGAGTGAATTCACAGGCTGAAAACAAGGAATGAAGCTGGGATTATCCAATCCTCTCCTACCCTTGAAAAAGCCCCTGAGAAACAATCCTGCCCTAATGGGTGCTGGATTACAGAGCGATGGTTGAAAAAACCTGTCCTCTGAATTGTCACTTGTAGAGTGGGTTGGAATATTTGCATTATGAAATGGAAATTATTGAGATTAACAAAATGGAAACAATTGAGATTAATCACACAAAAACATAGAATTAATGCATAATATGAATTAATATATTCAAATATAGTATAGCAAAATGTGGTTTTCATTTAATTTAATGACATAGCATAAATAAATATAAACATGAAATAATATTTTCATATAATGAAAAATATGTGGCAGCTACTACTTTCTCATCTTACAATGTGAATGTGTTGCTCTGTTGTTGAGTTTAATAGCCAAAGTCTGTAGTTAAAGTAGAGCAAATTTAGGTTGAATGATACTACAGTGGAACACAGAATTTGGGAATATACATCCAAGCAGGACAGGGGTGCTGAGCTCAGGGAAATCTCAGGAGTTTAAATGTGACAAAGCAGTTCTGCACAGGGGAGTGGAGTGATGAACCAAGCAGGTCCTTGCCAGAAGCTCTCGGGTTCTGGCAGAGCCTGTGGGTTTGGCCCACTGTCCCTGTGCTGCTGGGAGATGGGACAGAGGCCAAAGCAGTACAAGAGCACAGAAAGAGTAACCAGGGCTTGGGTTCAGCCCTCAGTGCTGCTGCAGCTGGAGCAGCTCTGCCAGAGCTGAGGAGAAGGTGAGCAAAGGAAGCATTCAGGAGGCTTTTCATGCTTAGATAAATACATTTGTTTCATTGAGTCCAGGCTTTGAGGGAATAGCCTCTCATTAAAACATGAAACACGACTTACTTTCAGGGTTACACTACTGTGCAAAACTTACACCTAACATCTGTGAGGATGAGGACTTTCCTGTTCCCCTGCTTCGCCCCTGCCTCTCTGTGAATACCCTGGAGCAACATTGTGAGACCTCACCATCTGCTCTCTGACAATAGTCTTCTCTCTTTCTCTTCAAAAAACCAGAAATTTGAGGTTGCTCTGGGATCTGGGAGTTTCAGCCAGATCCTTTTGGACACAAAAAGAGATGATTTAACCTCCCACTATGGGTAGAAATAGTAAAACCAGAATGACTAGCAAATGAAGGGATTTGGAGCAAAGTTTCAAAGGTTAGATAAATCTATAAAAAATTACCTGGGCTTGTGTGCCTGCATAGGACAGCAGAAATTGTTAGTGTTAGTCTCACTCACCTTTCACAGGAGCAAGCACAATTTGTTTATTTATTTTATGAACTGAGTCAAGGATATGCCATCAATAACTTTAAACATTCCCATGTTTGAACTAGAAGGCAGCTGGCACAAAGAAACAATTACACAGCCATTGGGAGTTAGCTGACAGAAGATTTTCATAAGTAATTATCCTCTGTGAGTGTGAAGGGAAAGAAAGATAAAGGAGATAATGCCCTTTAAAAGGGATAATGCCTTGATATTTTCCTCATACCCTTTTGCTGTAAAGCTAATGGCAGACACAAACTGGAGTGACCCTGGATGTAATTGGCAATAACAGATCTCTTCCCATTCCAGGTCTTCCAATCCCCTAAATGCAAATACTTCCAGCCACCTTGGTCAGTCTGAACAAGTAGAATTTACAGGGTCAGGCCCTAAGGTCAGCAGACACAGAATTTCTGTGCTTAATGCCACTTGGGTATAGAAAATAGGTACTCCATTTCCTCTTCTCCTTGACCTCTCCTTTTTACCTTGTATTTCAAATGATTTAATTTAAAAAGTACTTATTTTGTCTGACAGGTTGATGTCAGCATTCGTGTGAGAAAAAGATGAGTCAGGCCTCTTATGTTGAGTCTGGCAATGTCTTTGAAAACACCAGTTTTACTGGCAGCATAGGACAGTTCTGACAAATAAGAGGAAGAATTTAGGTGCTAATCACATTATAGTTGACTTTTACACCTAACGGAATCATGGAATCTTTTGGGTTGGAAAAGACCTTTAAGATGATTGAGTCCAAGCATCAACCTAACACAATGTACACACAGCAGAAAATCCCATGTGTGAAAATGTGCAGTGGTTACAAAGCTGCAGTAATTAAGGGAGCACTCACGGATTTGGCACAGCATTCCCACCCATCCTCCGGAGCACTCGCAGATGTTGGGACCGACACACTCCCCTCCATTGAGACATTTCTGGAGGCAAACAGCTGGACAGGTTGACATGAAACAAGTGAGAGGATGTACGTGATGCATCTGCGTGTTCAAGAGCTGTCTGAGAGGTGACCTGTTAGGCTTTATTCCATATGGCTGACTTCCAAAGGAATGGGTGTGTTCTGTTCCTCACATCATCAACATGCAGGATTCTTTGATATTTTCTTCTAAAGAAATTTATCTTTGATAATTGTCTACTGGGAGACTTGGCATTTCTAATGCTTAGCTCATCATCAGCTAAGAATAATCTCTCTATGATACATTCATGCACAATTTATGCCTACTACGTGTTCCATGTAAAAAAACAAGTATTTCCATAGGAAAGTTTAATAAGTTTATTGCATATGTTATTTGTTCAGAGATCCTGGAAAAGTGAGTGCATGATCTGGTGTATATGCATGAGAGACACTTCCTTCCTTCAGCATTTCTGAATAAATTATTATTATTATAAATTCAAACCTCTGGTTCTGAAATCATATTTACTAGCAGGACCCAAAGGGTAAAAAGCCAATATTTTAATCTGGTTTGCATACAGTATGTCATCTTGATTATAAATTTATTCAGTTTATCTGTCAACTTCATGGTAATGAATAGCCATGTACAGAATAATATTCCTTGAAAATATTTTAGGGTGAGAGGTTTTTTTTTTTTAATTACATTTTTATGTAACTGCAGTCAGAGTTACAGAGTAAGAACACGTCATTCTCCAAATTATGCACCGATGACCTTGAGAGTACATCAGTTTGGAAAGCTTTATAGCAGGCTTTAGATAGTTCTGTACTTGGAAATACATGACATTTCTCTGAAGAATATAACAAAATATGTGAAGCTGTTAAAACATAAAATCTATGCTTCAAGTTTAATACTATAAAAATGAATTTCCATAACAAGATGTATAACAGAGCTGCATGAAGCAGAACCAAGGTTCCCCCACACTGCTTTTTCTCCTTTGCCAGCATCAAGTGTTTATAGCATTGTTGTATTACCTGTACTTAAAACTGCTTTTCTTCAAACTGCTGAAGTAGCAAACCAGATTCTGTGTTGGTTTTTAGCATTAAAAAATTGCAAATTGGTGTCGACTGGACTAATCAATGTAAAGTGTTTGATGGAGCAGAGGTGCTTACGTTTGCTGCAGTGCTTTCCCCTCCAGCCAGATGGGCAGTCACAGACGTTTGGGTGGACACATTTCCCCCCGTTCATGCACGGGGGATCACAGACACCTGCAGGAACACAACAAAGGAAGAAGGTGGGAGCTGGGAAAGGAGGGAAGACTTCAGTAGAGGCTCATTTGCTTTCTCCCCTCAGAAAGTTAGTTGGCTTGTAATTAAAGAACAGAAAAGTGATTTGGAATTGAGCATCTGAAACATAGAGGTTTGATAGGGCCCATAAATCCTTATGGGGAATGCTGTGCCATGTGTGGAAACTCTTTGGCAGAACTTCTACTAAGAGCTGCCTCACCAGATCCCAGAGAGGTTGATTACAAAGGAAAAGCAAGTGGACAGGCCAAAGATTATTAGAGCTTTCACTTCCATATGGGAAAATTCCTCCTTTATGTTTTTGGATGTTCATTTGGATAAGAAGAACCTTGATGAGGATGGATTGTTTTCACACAGTTTTTGGGTACAACTTTGCATTCAACCGAACATAAATCCTAAAATTCTATTCTTCCACTGCCCTTTTGAACCATTACTTCTTAAAGTACTTACCTTTTTATTTTATTCATTTGTACAAATAAGATGTGAGAGCTGAATTGTTCTTTCAAACACAAGAAGCCAGATGGGTTTTTTTGTTGATTTCATTAAAAATCGAATAGCTAGCTTTTGTGTCTCTGATTAAGCTGTATTTATCAGTGTTGTTTTAGAACATCCAGCATTAAAATCTCACATTGCTGGGAACTCAAATACCTGCAATCCCAACCTGCTTTGATGTAGGGAGATGCCATAGGGAGGTACCCAAATTCCTCCTGTCCTGTCTCTCTTTGCCTGCTAAGGTAAGTGTAGGAAGCCCCCATCAGAGGCAGGGTAATTCAGAAACATGGCAGTGCCAGTATGGTGGGAATGGGAATGATTTGCTTTTTACATGGAAGGAGGCATTGGATAATTGGGTGGAGTACAAAAAGCCATGTAACACAGCAAGTGGCTGGGCTGGGGTAGGAGAGCCAAGTCAGGAGGAGTTTGGCAGTCAAGGTGTGAGCTCACATTTGTGCCCAAAGGCTCCTGCCCTGTTCAAAGCTTTACAAACACAGTGGAGCTGCTGGTGACTCCCTCCATCCGTGGTAATCGGTGTGCTCCTCTCTGCCTGCAGGGATGGGTGGCTGTGGGACACCCAGCTCCTCCTCAGCAGGGAGCAGGGGACTCGAGGGGTGACAGCTCAAACACAGCAGTGCCTCCATCAGCCTCGAGGCTGTGCTGCCTTTAGCACATCAGCAGCAGGAACAGAACAGGAACGTGAATGCTGCAGCAATCCTGTCGAGTTGTCACTGTGTACAGGGCTCTGAATGACCACAGTCCCCCCTCAGACCTCACTGTAGGAGGTGGAAACCTGAAAAGAGCCTCAAAATAGGGATGATTACTAAAAGGCAGCATGCAAAAATCCTGCAGCTTTTATTTCATGGGAGGATAACCTTTTGTTCCTCTCTCAGGGATGACCAGGCATTTTTTAAGTAGGTAGATTTAGGTTCCCTAATTATTCCTCTGATAAAAAAGTGAAATATTGCTTTTGTGGCACTTTGTGTGCTGGTCTCTCCCTTCAGTCCAGATGCTGCTGCACTGGCAGCTTTTAGAGCTGTCTTGCTGCTCTTGCTTGGCTGCTGCATTTGCATTTTGTTCTGTGCCAAGCCTCCTGGATCCCTCAGCAGCGTGACCTGCCCTTCGGCAGGGCAGACATGGCCATGATTATAGGGGCTGCTTGGACCCCAGCCCTCAAACTGTCATCCTCCATCTCCTCCTGTCTCCACCTCTCCTGATCCATGCTGTAATCTTGGCCTCTGCTTGCTAAGGCTAACAGGGATCTACAGTTCTTGCTGAGCTGTTAGAAAAATGCTGCAGCCACTGGTTAAAACCTAGATGAGCTCAAAGGGTCATGGCATCCATAACTCTGAAATCATTTAATCTCTTATTTTCCCTCTTCCTTTTTCTCTCCCCTTTGATCTCACATCTCCAATAAGAGATTTTTGATCCACATTCTTACATTGTGTTGTATTTGACTTCATATTTCAATTAAAAAACAGCTGAGACATTCAGAATTTAGAAACAATGAGCCCAAACCATAAAGTTTGGTTCTAGATTTAAAATGATTTTGTGCTTTTTTGATGTTCATGGACCACAGTATCCCCAGCAGTAACCTGCTCTCCTAAAAACAGTTGAAAATCTATAGATTTTGTTTTGAGATCATTTGAAACTTGGACAACATCTTCCCACCACCTCTTAGAAAGTAAAATCAAGAAAAGGTAATGAGGACAGTAACACTTGTTCAGATGGATGTTTCACCTCTTTTTCTTTCATTTTTGCTTCCATTTTCTGTATATTTTTAACCTTAGACAAACCATCACATTCCTATTGTTTTTCATTCTTTTTGTACTGACAGCAGGCTCAGCTGCAGGGAGTCAAATCAGTGATTCAGCAAAGGTTTCAGCAGCAGGTGAGGTCCAGTCTTGATCTGAATAAAACACCTAAGTTCAAACTGACTTTCAGCTTTCCATTTCTCCCCTTTTTTGTTCAGTTGCCTTACAAATGACCAAGGAGCTATAAAAATATAGCATGAACTGCCTTCATTAATTATGGCATCTCTGACTTCAGTGATAAATCCAAAAGAGTTCAGTTCAAAGTGAACTAATGGTTCAAGTCAGTACTAAACCTGTTCTGAACTGGAGGAGCACTTCTGCCTCCCTGCCCTTTGGGGAAGAAACTTTCTTTTTGCCAAGGAATTCACAAGCACCTTTAGGTAAATGAATGCAGTGTTATCTCTCACCTTTTCCTTCCTGACATCCCCACCTTGTCCTCCCTTTCTTTAACTTTCCTAAACACAACTCCATCTCAATACCCATCAGGCAGGCTTCAGCATTTGTTAATGATAACTAGTTTGGATCCTTTCTAGTCCCACTCCTTGGCCCCTGTGGAGGAGTTCCAATTTCAAAATAGCAAACAAAAATGTTTGAGCCTCTCACAGGAAAACTAAATAAATTATCAGACACTAGGAGAGCAAATCAAATTATTGCAATCCTCCCAGGTACTGGTATGACTTTGAAAAGACTCACTTAATGTTTTTTTGCCCTCCTCTTAAGAAAGCCTTGGCATCTTGACCCAGAGACAGCAGTGGTTTGATAAGTTTTCCATCTCTCTTGGGGACTAGTCCTAATGCCATGGGTGTAAAGACATTTGTGTCTTATATTGTAGGATATATCACTGGGAGTGGGGAGAGTCCTGTGCTATCCACAGATCCTGGGTGCAAGCTTGCTGGCAGCCAGTGAGAATCACTGAAGCCTTCATCATTCCCTGCCTGCCAGTGCTGTAATTTCCATGCTCTTCAGCAAGACCCAAAGCACAGAATTTCATATGCAATGGTGCTACTCAAGTCTGTAATGTGCCCCAATTCTGTAAGGCCACCACTTACAGCTCTGAACCGGTTCCATGATCTCGTTTCCCTGAATTTGTGGATTAGATAAGGCAAGCCTGTGCTGAAGGTGGTAATGCAGGTTGAGGAAGCAGCATGGTTCTGTGTTGTATTTCAGATGAGGGGTGATTTTGATAAGGTAACAAGCAGCTGCAGGTGTTAAGATAAAACACAGGTGTTGCACAGAACATCACGTAAAATGTGCACAGTCCTCCCACACGCTGAAAGGCTTTCACAACTTGCTGAGTTTTCTGTTTGATGCAGCAGCTATTTCTCTTTGATGGCTTTAATGCATTTTGACCTTACAATCACTTAAAATTTCCTGTGACCCTTTTCATAGCTTATCCCCTCTAGGCTCACTTGACCCAGTGAAGTGCTTCTTACAACTCTTTTTATCAACCTCCATGAAGGTCCATACCAAACTCTTCAACACTAAAATCTTTAAGGTCGTCAGATCTTCTCTTTTGGCAGCCGAAGCAAGGAATTTATCTGCAAAATAAATATTTCTGGAGATTACTAAAACCACCCAGCACCTGAAATGTTGTGTGTGAAGTGACGCCTGTCCTCCTGGTTTAAACACAACCATCCATGGACACTCACAATTCCAGTGACTTCTGCTGCCTGCCTTTGTTCCCATTGATCTACAGTAACATTCCTACTAAAATGTGAACAGTAGGAAGCAAAATATCTTGTTATGCAAAGCCAGAGGGGACTGGGGGTGAAGTGAAGCACTGGCTGTGCTTTGTTGGACTGTGGATGCTGGAATTGACTCTATTGACAGGTCACACTGTCAACCAGCAATATCTGCTGACCAGATACAGTGATCAGAAACAGCCAGACACCCTCCAGACTTCCACTGCCTCTGTGGATTATCAGAAAAAAACTTTCCTAGTTTAACTGAAGCCACATTTAGACAAAAGGACCTTGTTACACCTTTTCTCACTGGAAGGAGATAATAAGTAGTGAAAAGCTTTTAATTTTGTTCAAATAAGACATATCACCACCCTCATAAAGTCAAAAGAAAAAAGAGATGGAATATTACACCATAGCTCTGAAATCTTAGAAGAAAGAGACCCCCTGCAATGTTTCAGGAACTGGAAGGACATCTTCATCCTTTCCTGGCCATGAGACTGCAGAGACTATTTCTTTCTGAATCCAAAATTACCTGTCATCACATATCTTGAGCCATGGCTCTGATGAGGAGACAGTACATCAGGCTGCAGTGCTGATTAGAAGATGTAGTTTTCAAAATAGGTTTTTTTTTCTTCTTTCCTTTTTGCTTTTCCCCTGTAGAAGCTGAGTAAATTGACCTGCTTCTAGGTGCATCCTGCCTTTGGATGGGAGAGAGAAAATAGCCTCAAGCAGTAACATCTGTGTGGGCCAGCTAAGGCAATGCATCAGGCTGTATCTTGCTGACAAAGAACACAGAAATGCAGCCAAAAGAACACCTACTGGTAGATACATACTTCAGCTTATCCCTTAAGCCACCATCCCTGTGCTGACATTTCTGGGTGATTCACAGGCGCTGCTTTTATTTCTGGCTGCTGTTGGTTTTGATCTGATGACTTCTCTGTGGGTCCAGTGCGTATTTCAACTTGTTCTATTGCTCTTTTATGGAGCAGGGAGCTTGGTCAGTCTCAGGTTTGTTTTTTTTTCTATGGGTACATGTTGTTTTAATGTTTGTTTCCTCCTTGCTGCTTGGTGTTTACCTTGATTTTCTGTGACATTCTCAAAAGCAAAGAGCTGTAGCTGGGGAGATGCAACCCAGTACGGACACAGAGCATGGGACAGATTTAAAAATATCACTGACTGGTCTTGTCAGGAAAATGCAGCAGACAGAAGCTAAGCTGTGGACAAAAATGAAGCCAGTAAATGTGAAAAAAGTGGATTTTGTGTTAAAGCTGGCACTTCTAGCCCTTTCAAGTGTTTGTAGGCAAAATATATCACCTATTGATAAAACAAAATTAACGTGGAGAAGCTCTGTGCCGGGAATGACATGATCCTGACACTGCAGCCTTAAAGTGTGGGGATGTTGCTGATCCTTTTCACAGGACACGAACTGGAAGGTCAGACCAGCAGTTTCACAAAACATCACAGTTCAATTTATCGACTGGAAGAAGATTCTCCATCTCTCTGGGTGCATTATGCACCCAAGCAGCACTGCTCAGATGAAACATTATCCTGACTGCAGAAAGGGAACAACAGCTTGGATGCTTCTAGGCTCCAAATAAAGATTTCATCTCGCCGAGTGGTCTTCAATCCTTTAAAATAAAAAATATCCCCAAATGGGCGTGTTCTGGCCAAAAAAAAGATATTTCTAACAAAGGGCACCGTTGTTTGGATTCTACTGGCAGAAACTAGTGGAGGTAGAAAATGTCATTCACCCCTTTGGAGGGTATAACTGATGCTCAACACATCATTAGCGAGATGGATGTACCAATATATCTGCTGCTGTGAAGGTCCCAGATGCACACAGCTCTGAAAAACACGTTATGGATTCGGGACACCAGCAATTTCTAGTCCCTTTTTTTCTGCTTCCAAGGGCAGTGAGGAAATAGTTTTGCCCATGCTGAGTTTTAGGCACATATGTTTTTCCACAGCTTGATTTTATCTGAAATTTCTCATCTGTGCTGATTTGGGTTTGTAAATAAAGAAATAACTTTCTCTGCAAGCTCTATCTGAGTAACCTCAGATGTGTGATCCACTGAATGCCAGTAATTATAGCCACAGATTAAATTTTAGGGAGAAAGAATACTTGTCATGTAACAAAATTGCAAATTTTGTGCAATGCTTTAAAATTTGGATCCTTATCCATATCAAACTACCAATCATTTTGAGGTTTGCTCATCCCTATTTCTCGCTTCACATACCTCTGGCGGAGATGCAAAGCACTTCTTCAATAAATTACCTTTCTCAATAGTAAAAAATAATCTCGTAGAAACCTCTGAGGGATGCAGTGCGGGAGAACAAATTACTACAAGACACAGAGGGAGCTGTAAATGTAATTGTGATGGTTGTGGTGACAGTTTGCATTTCTAATATATTCACTTTAGCACAGAGCTCTCGCAATAAGAGTTAGTTTGCATGACCTAGCACACATTTCAGAAGAAAAAATGGTCAGGAAAATTGTAAACCATATAGATAGCAGTGCAATGTCAGTGCTTTGCCTAATTATGTCTGGGTCTTCATTCTGATGTGTACTCTGATATACTTATGGGACCTTTTAGAGATATTAAAGCGGGAAATAAATCTAATTTAGTTATTAGTTCAGTAAAAATGAGAAAAATAATTACTACTATATGGAAAAACTACTGAGCTGCTAGACTGCACTCCTAGAGTCAGTGTGTGATGCACTGCATTCCTGTTTGCTGCCACGTTGCTCTCAGCAGCTGATAACATTTTCTGCCAGCCAAGGAGGATCCTGATCTCTCCATCTGTACCTCCAAAAGATTCCCTGGGGGTGAGTGGTAGGCAAGGCTCCTAAACCTCAGGAAAACAGTGGGGGATTGTCACTGCAATACAGGCAGGGGACTCCCCACTCCCCTTGGACTGAAATGTCTCTCCCTCTTGGTCTCATGATCTCCATTTTGCCTATTGTCCATTGCCAGGTGAAACTCTGCACATGCAATGGTATCATGTCAGGATAGCTGTGGAATAAATACTTCAGCATCTTCCACAATGAAACCACCATAAACAAAATAAGCATGTGTAGGTGCACCTTTGGATGTTTGGGGAATATTCTGCCAGGAATGGTGAGATTTTGAGATCATTAGTAAATCCTTTTTCTCATTTACAGACTGGTTTTAGGCTGATTGCAACACTATTAATTTGAAAAAGACTACAGCTCTACTTTATCCTCATCTTTGCAACTGTTAGTGTATAATTAATGTGGGGAATTGCAAAGTATACTCTCAGCACAGGTCGTATTCCCAACTTGTTAGGGGCTTGAGTTTGGTAACATTTTCTCTTCATTGAAGAATGCTCTGTGTTTTATTAGGTCAGTGAACCATTCCAGCCTGTGTATAAATTGTTCTGTTGAGCTGCTTTCTTGTCATGCCTGAATGAGAAGTGAAAGAGGACTCATACACAGAGTTTCTCCTCTGTTGATTGTTTTTGCAGTTCTGTGCTTGAGGATGACCTGCTATTTGAGCACATTCTCCTTGCCCTGAGAGGACTAATGCTCTGCCTGTGCTTGGTGCAATTTGGTTCATTTTCATCTATGCAAAAGAAAAGGGAGATTCAAGTCTCAAGACATGGAGAGCAGCCAGAGGCTGCAGTGGTCTGGCTGATAACCCAGCCAAAAAGTAAGGACCTGGTCAGAAAGTTTGGAATAGGACTGCTGCCTGCACTGGCACTGCACTAATCTGTTCATCATCACCCTGTTCTTATCTGCCTCAGAAATAAACTTGAGCTTACATGGAAATCAGTGCTGGAGAGGATTGTCTTGCCTGTGTCTTTTTGTGGATAAACAGACAACATTAATCTCCATGACCATCTGTCCTCTGGGCTTTTCAAGTGATAGATGCATTGCTCCTTTTGTGAAAGACATTTAAAACATATTTTAATCAAAAAATAGATCCCCAAAATGTTGTTTCTTAAATCAATTAGTGGGCAAAAAACACTTATTCTCATGCAAAAGCTCACTGCAAAGAGGGATGCAGTAATTCAGGAATCCCTTTTCTTTTGCTTTAGGCATGGTTTTACATACAGCAGCAGATCTGGCACATTTCTTCAGTGCGTTTAAGATACAGGTAAAGAATATTAAAATTTAGACGTTCTACTCTAGTAAAATTCATGCTGTAGTCTGGGAATGTTCTGCTTATGGAATGAATAAAAAATTTAATAAGGCTTTCGGGCTTGTTTAGGAAATATATTCAGTTCTTACCCAGATGTATTCTTGTTCCCTTCCTGAAAAATAAATTTAGACAGATGCTTGTGCTCAAACCCCCTATTAAAATAAGTGCATCAGCTACATATATATGAAAAAAATTATTTTGTAAGAAAGGCCGACTAATGGTTTTGTCACAAGTCCTTACTAAGAGTGAGCAGTGAGGAGCTCTGCTCTGAGAGCAGACCCAAAAACCAGGTTGTGCCTTGAGTCACTGTCTCCTGTTGGGAAGTCACAGGTCTCCCTCTTCCCCCCAGGCAAGATGCACGGATCATGTTTTGTTCAGCTGAATAGGAAAGACAGCAGTAACCTTATTTTTTTTTTTTTTTGTTCATCCTCCATTGCATTTCCTGCCCAGGGGAGGAAGATGACATCTAATATGAACCTGTTCTGTTACGTAGACTGGAAAATCAAGTAAGGACTGAGACCAGTGTTTCCTTTTCCTGTGTCTCCACACTGGGCACCAACCAAGGGACGAGACAGCCCATGAACCTTTGTACTTTTGTTGCACAGATAATGCTTTGAACAGGAAGTTACAGGTCTGTTTGCTGTAAGCAGCTGCTCATTTCCTTCCAAACACTCACTGTTCAAGCATATTTGCCATCCAGGAATCTTAGACAAACACTTGTTGCTTTTAAGCACATCCTTGCTGTATGGAAAGCAAGTCTGATATAAATGATTCCTCCATCCATTTGGATGAGATATGTGGTTTGCTCCCTGCTTGTTTGTGTGGGAGGTTTTGCTGGACCATTGGCTCTCAAACTGGCTGATTTTTGATAGCTTAAGTCAATCTGGCTACTCAGTGAAGACATTCCAGGGAATATATCACACAGTGTCAAGATGACAACTCGGTGGGAGTCTGATTTGTTGAGCAGTAAAACTTCCTGCTTATGCAGCTGGCGAGGCGGTAATGTACAGAAACATTACATGGGAAGGCTGGAATGCGGGAAATCAGTGACTTTCACAATATGACATTGCTTAGCAAAAAGCTGCCTCTGAAACCCAGTGTTCACATTTCCAATTAGTTTGCCTCTAGCTCTCATGCAAAGAAAGTCCTCATGCTACCGGGAAGGAAAAAGAAAGGAGGAGGGAAGAGGAGTGAGCAGAGCTGGAGGAATGGCTGTGAGTTATATTGCACACTGTGAATTGGCTATAAATCCTGGCTGCAGGAATTACTGAAATGGAGAAATAGTTATCTCCTAACTCCAATCCAATCTGCAAAGCCCCAGTGTCAGGGGCTTTGATGATTTATGCAATACAAAACCGGCAGGATTGAGCCCAACAAAACAGAAGAGGCGCACCCAGAAACTTGTTCTCAGTTTTGAATGGGGACCAAACCCCAGGTCTCTGGCTGTGTTACATGGCCATGAGGTAGTGCCAAAAGAGGGGCTGAGCTCAGGCTCCAGGTGTGCCTGGTGCGCTGGAAAAGGAGGCAGGAGGATGCTGTTTTCCCGTGACCTCTGCTTGCTGATGAGCTCCAGAGGGAGCTGTGGCTCGCCTTTTTTCGCTCTGAGATGCACTCACGGGAAGCAGACAGCAGAGGAAAGGATAAATGTGGTCCCGCGAATCCCTCTTCTTCTCCCCTTCTCTTCATTCCAACCTTTCATAAGAAAACTCAACTTTTATGGGCTTTCATTTTTAAAGGTTGTTTGTAGAGCATTCCTATGAAAATACGCGTAGTAAATAAAGGAAACCTACTGTGTTCTTTGTTTATAATTTTTGCAAGGATGCAGTAAATATCAGTCAGAACTCTGCTTTAAAGCCTCCTGAAAAGCAGTGACATCTCAGGATTTTTAAAGCTGTGTTTTTCAAAAGGGAATTCAAACCACAGAACAAACAATTTTTCTTTAGCACCCGAGCGTGTTTGTTGGATGCAAAGTTGATCCAGAAATATATTTTATTTTGAGGTGCTGCCAGCATTTGCCTCTTCCCTCTCAACAAGACTGATTACACTGGAAACAATCCTTCTCAAGTGAGGATAGGAGGTTGTAGATTGCTGAGGCACAACCACACATTTCCCTGTCAGTGCTGCCACCCGCACGCCCGGGGTGTGGGTGTCTGCTCTGCATAATCACCAGGCACTTACTGCAGCTGGCAGCCAATCACACCTCACTGATTTACACTTTTTGGGGTTTTGGAGTGATGTTTATTTAGATACAAACCACGAACTTTCAGGCTGAATGCCTTTCTCCACACACTCAGGAAGCAAAGGGGAGCAAGCCTGCATAGAAAGGACGTGGTGCTACCACTCTGTCCTGCACATTTTTGGCTGTCATGCAGACAGTAGTAGAAATTCCAAAGTGTACAGAAGTTAAACTAAAAAAACTAAAAATCATTCCAATCATTCCAAACTGTACAGGGATGAAAGTGAAAATCCTAAGCCATGGTTCTATGTATTTAAAACAAATAACCAATAACCTGTTTGGGTTCAGTTCAAAAATAATCTGTCTTTGATGGGTTGTGTGGCCTTTAGCCTTAATTATCCCCTTCAATTGAGAACCTGAAGCTGCCGAAATTAAATAGAAGCTTTTCTTTCTCTGTCCCTGCAGGTGAGATGTTAAGAAGGAAAGAGAAATGTCTAAAAGCAGTGGAAACAACATCAACATATTAAACAATGACAACATTGAATAAACTGCTAATTTGTCTGCATTAGTGTTAAGTTTACTCACTCCTTCTTGATAGGTTTTATTAGTCAGGTGATAATCCACCCCAAATTTCCAAGATTATAGACTCAATGTAAGTACATAGCAAAGCTGATTTGCTGTCTGAGGTGTTTGAAACTGTACTAGAATTGTAAAAGTACATAAGGACACAGCAATTTCATATTCAGAGTGCAAAGAACAATTAAAATAATGATAAAATCCTTCAAAAGCATTTTTTTTTCTCAGAATTGTCACATCCATTATTGTGGCTAAGTCACCTGTGCATTTCTCAGTGGGGTCACCTGGCAGCAACAGGGGACACCACTGAGCTGTGATTTGGGCCACAGGTTCACCTTTAGCAGTCTCTCAGACATTGTCCTGGTGATTTGGAAATGGGAGATGATGCAGTGTTAAACTTCCAGTAAACTTCATGTCTGATCACATCTTTGCTATCATGATATGTGTATTTTTTTCCTCACTCTTTGCGTGGATTTTACAGCTCTGTGCAAGCTGAAATGTCCTGTGCCACTCAGAACTCAGCTACCTTACACAGAGTTCTTAATGCCCAATGGAAAAGATGCTCAAATCCAGAAAAAAACCCTCTGTAAAGCAGAAATCTACTGGTTTTTCTTGGTTCCTTCTTGCCATACCCTTGCCAGGAAGGTCAGCAGAAGCACTGCACTCCCAGCTGGACTTTTGAGCACTCAGGCACAGCCATGGGGCTGTCTCACCTCTGCACAGTCAGCTACCCCAGGTGGCCTCAGGATTATCAAAATTAACTTGATAAATGTATAAATACAGACATGTTTACTGCTAGGGGCACTGCAGTCTGAGCTGCATGATACTCAGCTATTTTTAGAATTTCAAATGGCTATTACGGTAGTTTTTACATGTTTTATTTAATAAAAAAGGGGGTTGGGTAGTGGCAATTCTGCACACTAGGGATTTATTCTCTTCTTTTTCATTTGTCTGTGTGTGAGTTAGGAACTTGTGCCTGTGTTTACACTTTTAGCCTTTCAGCATATGCCACATATATTATCTAATCCCCCAATGTAGTCCATGCTTGACGCAAAATGATACGAAATCATGCCTAAAAAAGGGGTGAGGTTGTGTTCTGCATCTGAACTATGAAAGGTTTATGGGACAGAAAGCAGCCTCCTACTGCTGAGAGCACTGAGTTTCTCCATTTTGTGTGGAGGAAAGTTTGCAAGGGTCAGCGGAGACTGACTTCTGCTGTACCCTGCAGGCTTCTGCTCCAGAGGAGCTGCAAAATCTGGAACCTCTGCCAGAGGAGAGAGAAGTTATTCTATATAACAACAGTAAGAAGACATCCAACTCTAAGAGAAACTGCTTATTAAAAAAGCTTGTGAATTAATAACTTTTTTTTGATGGATCTTGATACTTGTCCCATATGCTCTTGATTTTAGGCAAAAAAAGAGAAACATTACTCAACATTTTTCACCAATTAGCAGTGAATGGCCAGTAAGAATCAGCAAAAAGTAGTATTTTCCTTCCACTTAATTTTCTCTTCATTCATCACACTCACAAACATTTCAGTTTTTATAACACTAGGCTAAACAAACCAAACAAAATAGCAGTTATTGAAACAGAATGAAGACTTGGATCAGATAGGACGGAAATGTTTTCATCATCTCAAAAAACATTTTTTTGCAAAAGATTATACCAAGATGGACAACAAAACCTCAGAAACTTTTGGAAAGTGGAAAGAAACCCACTGTGAGCTGGTGGGGTTTGGAGGATTCCAGGGAGTGCTCTGCTAGGCTGCAATCATCATCATCAGTGCGCTTCCCTTTGATCTGCCTGGAGATGTGGCAGGGTGTTTAAAGCTGGGAACAGCACTTTTCTAATGTTCTCTAACCTCAAAAACAGGATGCCAAACATAAGGTTTTTTGCTCCTTTTTTCTCCCTCCAGCACATTCCTGCCAGAACAGACTATTCAATTGTGCACTGTGCGTCACGACCCTCCCTGCTGAAGGAGGGGAGAGCGGCACTGTGGGGAATGAGAGGGCTTTTGTTGCTGCAGGGAATTTTTTACTGGCTTTCTTTTTTTTTTTTTTTTTTTTCCTTTGTGTGGGGAGCAATAAATGCCCTGGGA
>VWYP01032103.1:56658-177600 GCA_013400435.1 Pycnonotus jocosus
TTTTGCAGGGAATTTTTTTTTGGTTTTTTTTTTTTTTTTTTTTTTTCCTCTGTGTGTGAGAGACATAAAATGCTCTGGAAATGTACAGATTCTTCCTGCCAAGAGTGGTTGTTTTCACAGCTCCTGTCTTGCCGATTTCAAACTGATTAAGAAATAATATTTAAAAAAATAAAAAAGTTTTCGTACGTATCCTAAACTCCCTGGCTGACAAATATTTTTGAGCAATTGAGTCTGTAAAAGTGCCAAAATAACCTATTTCCCCAGAAGAATTGAAGAATCAAATATTAATACTAATGGTAACACGAAAAGGGAGTTTTCAGTGACAAGAAAAAATTCAAGGATAAAATGCTGTTAACCAATTACCTTAATTAAGCTGGAACTATGAGGTTCTAATATTTTTAAGGATCTTAGTCAGCTTCTTGGCCTTTGGCTTTAATTTTTTCCCCCCCAAAAATCCTCCATGCAAAATAATTAATTAATCTCCAAATATGAATGTTACTCATTTTGAATGCATGAAATATTTAGAGAGGATTCCAGCCAAATGTTCTCCTCCCAACTTCAACTTATCCTAATTAACAAGTTGGTTTTGGGTATAACATAGAGCTTTATGGGCTCTGATAGAAATATGGTTGATCTCAGCATAAATAAATGTTCTGTGGAACGTGCACGAAAAGGAGAAAAGCTGTTTAGGGGTCAGAGAATTGTTGGAAAACAAAGGGAAATGTGTGACTCACTTTTCTGGCACCTCCTTCCAGTGTAGCCCTCGGCACAGGAGCAGACATTGGTCCGGACACAGTGACCACCATTCTTACAGGGGGGAATGCAAACAGCTGGGGAAAGGAAAGGGAATGCTCTGTGAGCCAAAATCACACAGGGGGATCAACATTGCCAAAACACAGGCTCCTTCTTTAGGTGCCTCTGTTGGGAGAGCAGCTCACAGAGGTATTGTTTTTACCTGGCGTAGGGAAGGTGCCTCCCCAAAGGGTGATTTGGGCAGTTGCCTGGATGGAGACTCTGATTCTGTGTTGTTGGTGGAAAAAATGTGGGACATGATTCCTAGCACCTGAGGGTCTCAGATACTTTCAGTCAGAATATTCCCAATGGTGTCAGAGTTTTAAGTCAAAGGGCTTCCTCAAGGGAAGGAAATTTCTCCCCATGAGATAGTTTGACATTTGCTAACCTGGCCTTGGTGCTGTTTCTTCCCCCAGTCTCAAAGAAGCAGAAGGAAGGGCTTTGCTTTCCATCCATTATGTCCTCCTATCAATTCCAGATCCCATGAATATGAGTACTTATTTTCAAGTTTTAGCTCTGTCTAAACCAGAACACTTAAGACCAAAAATTTCAAATCACCTAGATGATGAAAATCATCTTCTGTATTCAAGAGCAAGATCATCAAGTTATAGCCTGCATCATTTTCACTCTCTCTTTCACCACCAATATCACAAAAACAAAGAGTTTCCACCAAGCTCCATCTGCAATTAGATTTTTTCTGCGTGAATCATTCATTTGCAAAAATATACATCAGGATCACATTCATCTTGGAGGCCCAAAAGAGAGAGAGTAAGAGCAAAGAACTTTTAATGTTAAAGCAGTTTTGGTGATAAGGGTGCATTTATATTCCCAGATTCAGGAGGAGTTACTAGATCCCACTACACATTGAAATAATACATATTGAAAAAAGAAAAGCAAGTGGTCTTAGCACAGGGGTCTTCCAGCTGCTTGAGCCCTAAGTTCCCTTTCTTGTATGTTCTGCCTGAGATACTGGGTCATTAAAGGATTTATTCATTTGACTTCTGCAGCACAGAGGGAGTGAGAAGCCTCAGATACTGTTAGCCTCAGTTTAGCGCCAGGACAGGCATTCAAAATCAGATCCTGCTCAATCAGAGCAGTATTGGATCAGATTGTGAGCAAGGATCTGATGAAGTCCTACAGAAGTCTCCTATCCACAATACTTTAGGGTGGTCAAGTAAGGGACACTGTGAGCCCCATTTGAAGGTAAATTATCACCTGGCTCTGAAACACAGTATACTACACACCACAGGGTACCAGAATGAACAAAGTACTGCCATGCTTTAACATTTAATTGAATAGTTCCTAATTAATGATGTCACTGACTCGGGTATTTTTAATGTAATTATTTAGTTACCATTAATGGCATCACCAATAAGTTCTCACTTCTTCCCAATACCATCAGGAGCAATAAAATGTGGATTTATGACAGACTACAACAACAAAGGAGCACACGTGGTTATGACAAGGAGAGTCTCTGGATATATTTCATGTAGGGTAGATGATGTTATAGGTGATATTTATATTTTGAGCCTGGGCCCTTTATCAAGATGATAAATAGAACTTTCTTACCTCTCTGGCACTGTGGCCCATAGAAACCAGAAGGACACGAGCACGTATTTGGCCGTACACAGACTCCTCCATTCAGGCACACAGGATTGCACACAGCTGGATGGGAACAGAAGATAACTTTGTGAATCTCTGATAATGATTTTTTTTAGACTAGGCACTCTTTTACTGCTGCACATGCCATTAGAATTAATATTTCTAGTGATAATGTGAAAAGTTTAATGCAACCCTTGGAGGTCAGTTGTGCTGCAACATTTATTCATGGTTGACACAGTGGGAGCATTTCAGTGGTGTTTTAGCATAGCTTGGGAGATGAAATAGGCTATAATTTAATGTAATAATTTAATTTATTTCGGATGTATTCCTTTGATTCTCACAGTTCATTTATTTCTATTCCAGCATTCTCACCAAGCACGATCCCAGGGTAGTAAATGCAGTCAAATAAAATACACCCTGGATAACCTGGAGATGAGATATTAATTGTTTGCTGCTTTGTCTGCATTCAGCAGAGCATTGTGGCATTTCCACGGACTTGAATAGGTGTGCACCAAAAAACCTGTTTGTTCTGCCTCATTTAAATGCCAGTTCCCACAACACATTGGCTCATTCATCACCAACAAAGCCATTGGCTGAGTTCCCTTTGCCTCTTTATGTATCTGTTATTACTCTAGATGATACAACAGGCGTTAGGAATTAAAAGCTGCCTTGCATATTTCTATGTGGCTAGTACAAGACTGTTAAAAAACCCCCACAAACTATTAGAATTTCAAATTGGTTTAGAAGGGAAGTCAGTGTGTGAAGAATAAGGAATCTGATAAAGTTTTCATTGTAAAGCAGAGTGACACTTTAAACCAGCCTTTTTCCTTCTGTTCCCTTTGTCTTTCAGTATCTTGCAGAATAGCCCATTAAATAAATTAAATGCATTTAAGCTTAAATAAATTAAGGGTCACTGAAATGTTTCAGATGAACTAAAGAAGAAACAAAATGTCAATCTGGAAAGAGAAAAAGTGAAATTGTAGTCTAGATGAGAAGCTTTTCTGACTAAGGAAGCAGTCACTTATGAAGTCAAAATGGATTTAATTCATTAGTCAAGGAGAAGGTTTAGTCCTCTCATTGTTCTGGATAGTTCATAGATGTTCATAATCTGTCAGTCTGCCAGTGTTTATATTTCCAATGGTAAACTCCTTTTTTTAATTTTTTTTTTTAATTTTTATAACTGTATTCTTCCTGAGATTCCTGTCATAACGCTTGAGGTGGGAAACCTCAGCAGTGCCCACAAAATATTCTGTGCAGTGCACACAAAACAGTGCCAGAGAGTTGAGTCTGGCAGCCTTTCACCAAAGCTGTCAGCAGACAGAAAAAAATCCTGCTGCTGTTATTCTGCTGTGGAAGTTACTGCTACTGTTGCTTGTTTTGTGTCCTTCTCTAGTGATGATTCTGTTAAAAGCCACACCAAAATAAAATTGCAGAACTCCTTGAGAAGGAAAAGAGGAGCTAATGGGAACCAGAATAGCAGTGACAATCCCAGTCATTTCCTGTGGGTCACAGCTGGGCTGATTTATGTGTCCTCAGTAGGTCTGTCATTTTAACACTTACAGGAAGAGCAATCTCCAGGAGATGGAGGTTAAAATGACATCTCTCACCTTCCAAGAAAGGTAATGCAGGCTGAAGGTGTCTCAGTCATTTAATATTCACCGTGGAAGAGGCAGACTGCCTCTGAAGCCTTGAGGTCTGGCACTAATTCAGGTAGTCCTCGTCTTTCAATATTTCGCTATTTTGCATGCCTTGTCCCAGGTGAGTGCTGCAGTTTCTGAGCCTTTGGAGAAAATATCCAGCCCAGCTTTCAGGACTTTGATCCTGAGAGGGGGTTTTGAGCGGTGTCTGTTTAAAACTTTGAGCCCTGACTAGAAATAAGTACCTAGGTCCAGTCCACACCTTGTCATGTTGTACTGATGGGTGGAGGTGGCTTTTTTCCTGAGCTCTCACACTCCTGTGGATGCTTTTTGTAGGTGCTCTGCAAGTGAGAGATGCAGGCAGGAGGAGCAGTGTGAATTCTGGCAGCACAGCATGCCACAAATTAGCTCCAGAATCACACAGCCTTAAAAAGCTGCAAAAAGATTTCGTTTGTAGGTTCCCTCTATAAAACTCTGAGATTTAGGTAAACATCTAAACTTAAGAATACTTACATAAACATCTAAACTTCTGAACAGTTACATAAACTCAAGGTCTTCTGAGGTTTTTTGCCCTGTACTTGGTCTCCTTGGGCTTTAACTCTTTCAGCAGCAATTCCCATTCTGGAATTGCACTGGGCTGTGGGGGAATCACAGGGATTTCGGGCAGCAAAGGGCAGGATCGGTCACTGCCAAGCACTCACCTGTCTCACAAGAGGGGCTGCTCCACCCCTGCCTGCACTGGCACTCGTCTGGTGACACACAGACCCCCCCGTTGTGACAGTGCCTGTTGCACACCACTGGAAAACACACAAAAGATCAACATCTCTCATCACTAACACCAGTGCAGATCCTAAAGTTCCCCTATAACACTAACTGATAGTGTGAGTCCAGGAGGTAAACTGAGGGTGGAATCTGTCCCTTCCTTTATTTGTTTTCTCTATTAGAAAGCATACACCTAAAATGCTTTGCTTTTTAAGTATTCCAGCTACTTGGCTTCATAGATAAAATTATATTCCTCTCAAGGGCAAGCTGATATTTAAATAAGCAGAGAGGTCAGTAATGATGGAAGTGCACGTGTTTTGCCAATATAGAAGTGTTTGAAGGCTGATTTTCAGATATTCTCTGTATTGAACCTCTTTTTATACTTCTATTGCAGCATTACTCCTAATAGGTATGGCTGGTATTTTGTGTTCTCAAAATTAGCATTACTACATTCACTCACAATGTTAAATTTCATAAATATTACTATAAATAACATGCACTTTTCTTCTTCTTCTTCTTTTTTTTTTTTTCAAGAAGCAATTTTAATAAGAAAACGTTGGTTTAGATGTGCATATTTTTACATAATACAAGGCTGCTGGTAAATATATGCTCTGAAATAGCCACTGTATTACTTCAACATGTTATCCTTTGCATTCAATAATCACTTTAAGGGGAAATATAGGGGGAAAAAAAAGAAAAAAAAAAAAGGTTGTTTTAAATTTTTTTTTCCTCTTGTAATTTTCTGCTAATTGAAATATGTAATGAGGAAAGCCTGAGTGAGTTCATACATACTCGTTTCACATCGAGGCCCTACAAACCCATAAGCACAAGAGCAGGTGTTCTGAGGCAGGCAAGTTCCTCCATGCTCACACGGCGGCTCACACTGCGCTGCAAGGGAGAAACACGAGGAAAAAAATACACTTCAAATATTACATTCCCTGTGGTTACGAGCACAGCACAGGTTACTTCTTTCCCCATCCCATTTTATTAATCCAGTGAGTAATTTGGCTGAGGAAAACACTGCAGGATAGCAGTGGGTATCGCATTAGCAATACAGCACTAATGAGCAGCCGTATAAAGTCTGCAAGGGAATGGTTTTAACATAATCATATTTAACTTCTGAGCATGCACATTTTAAAGCAGATATTTTGAAGGCTGGTGATGGATGAAGTGCAAATGCAGTTACAACTCAAGACCTTGCCCATCTCTCTACAAATTTGCCTTGTGGATGGTCGGTATGCCTTAACAGGTGTCAGAACTCACAATAAGGCAAAGATTAAATGTTGCTTCCTTGTAGAGAAGAGTTGTGTGTGGATCTGTCAGCAAAATGGCAAACATTTAGGCAAAAATGTTAATATTTAATGAGTAGCATGAGCTCTGCAGACAAAGCAGCGAATTAGATAAAGATTTCTTGACTTGTTGCAGTATGCAATGTAATTCTATGGAAGAAAGAGGATGAGTGTGGAAAGGACTGCAGCTCCTCAAGCAGGCTATTTGCTGAAGGTATGCTTGTTTTCCAAATGTTGATAATTTTGAATCTAAAGGCTTTGTTGTGCAAAGCTTTTGTACAATAAGCCTGGGAATTTTGGACACTTAAACCTAACATCTAAGGCAACTACCTGACAATTCTGTTTGTAACCCTCTAATAAGAGGAAATTGCATATGGCTAACTCAAAAGAGGAGGAGGACAGGATGATCACTGAAGGGACAAAACAGTCACAGAAGGGACAGGATGACCACTGACATTCAAAGGAGAAGCTCTGTGGAAGGAGCAGAGCAAGAAATGAGTGCCAGAGGCACCTCGTGCCTCTGGAAAAAAAAGACACCTCACATAGCAGAATGAAAAATATCTTCCCTTGTGTGTGGGAAGTGAATACAGAGAAAAATGTTGTACTTTGGCTCACTTCACTGGCAGAGTTTTGTCTTTTATGAAGGATATGAAGCTAAGCAAGGTTATCCCAAGGAAAAAGCAAAATGAAGCTAACAAGACCTGAAACAAAGCATCTTTCATTTTAAGTGTTGTTACATGGGAAGGGAACCTTAATGCACCACATTTTGTTCTTAAAGCTGGAAAATGGGCTACGGAATTGGAAAGCTAAATGAAGGATTAATTCTCGGGGAGCCACATAATTTAAATGCAGTTTTTGTGTTGAAGACCTCCTCACCTCTTGTGATTGTCACCAAGCTATGGAATATGAACTTTGCCATCCAAAAATATAATGAAAGCTCTCACGCATTTTCCAATTGCAGTAAAAAAGACAAACTCCATGAAGGTACTTTTAAATAAACCATTTGGATACAAATAGCATTGAAGATGTGTATTTGGTATTTAATGATGAAATTTTCAATGCTGAATTATATAACTTTAGGATTTGACCTTCCTGAGAATAGAAAAGTTACAAGGCGCATTTTAGACACATACAGTATGTGCTGAGAATGTCATTAAGCTAAATTTAGTTTTGATTGGGCTATAAGGTTTAGACATTTGCAAATCAACATATGTTTAGCTGAAATTCCAAGTACATATCTGTGGAAAAAAAACAAAAACAAAAAAATCCCCAAAACAAACAAACAAACAAACAAACAACAAAAAATAAAAAATAAAAAATAAGGGATAAAAGCAAATCACCTTTGCCTAGATAAATAAGCAGATTTAGATGGTTTAGATAGGGTGTTAGGAAGAAATTATTATCTGTGAAGAAGATAAGACACTGGCACAGGTTTCCCAGAGAAACTGTGGCTGCTCCATCCTTGAAGTGTCCAAGGCCAGGTTGGAGGGGACTTGGAGCCTCCAGGTCTTGTGATTTCTTTGCAATTAGAAATCAAAAGCAGGCAGAATTGGTTAATAATGCCTGTGTGGAGGTAAAGGGGGTTACGAAACCTGGGGAAAAATGTACCACTCTTTTTAAAGTACATGAAATGTGATTGCCTTTCCTGTGGGATGATGGTTGCATAAAGCCTCCAGGTGCCTGAGTGCTGTGCCAAGCACGGTGACATTCAAGCAGATTACGCTTTATTTCAGCGTGGTTTGTGTGCAGCGCTTAAAGTGTGTCCGTGTGAATGGAACACTTTCCATCTGGCCTTTGCACATTCCGAGATGCATCTGAACTGTCAGAAAAGAACGTGGTATTTTGGATATTAAAACATTTAGCTCTTATGGTGACATTTAATAGTAAAATGTTTGAAACTGTTCTATTACTGGTGAATAGCTAGAGATAAAAACTGAATACTGGCTCCTCTGTGAGAGTAATATTCACTTAAAAGACATTTCCCACTGTAATAGAAATATATTGCTTATGTCAAATTCTTTTCCCAAACTTCTATCTTTCGTCTTCTGAAATGAATATTTTTTTCCATGAGCATTTGCTAAATTGTAGAAAGGTATTTCGGTGTTTTTATACTAAGCATTTTTGGATAGGAAAAAATAATAGCAAAGAGGAAAATATTGCTGCAAATGGTCAATCTTGCTGTCAAGTGTACGTATGTTTATGTTTACAATTTAAAATCTGGAGGTGGAAATGGAGAAGTGCATTATTGTTTTTTTTGAAAGGGCTTTTTGGGAAATATCCCCAAACTTCTATTTTCCATTAAAATGAGATCATACAGTTTTTATAAGTTTCTCTGCAATAACTTCAGGGGCACTCAGGAATACCAGATGCTTTGTTGTTTCCCTGATTTTCCGTAGCCTAATCAGCAAACGTCTTCCAGGACAGAGTTATTGCTTGGCTTCTCCACAGTGAGTAACTCCCTGTGCCATCCACACGTGAGGCCCTGGGTTTGTGCAAGTAAAGCCAGGCTTGGAGCTGGGAGAGCATTGCCTGCTTGGAATTCTGCACAAAGTCAGATCAGGACAGACTTCACTGAAGGAGAGCCTAGTCTACCTTGTTTCGTTCTACATTATTTATTTCCTTTCAAAGATGCATTAACCTAACTTCCTAAATGTGCAGATGAAGTTTTAATGTGCTCAGCACAAGGGCGGGGTGAAAAAAGGGAAAAGAAAGTTCCTAGGTTGTTGCTTTTTCTTTTGGAAAGCTGTGGACTGAAGCGTTTCTTTTGCATGTAAGATATACAGATAAATGAAATGAAGCATAGGATTAAAGCATGTGTTACTGCAATCAAATTAACTCATTGCATATTTAAATAGTCCAGCAGTCTGGAGCCCTGTTGTGAGAGAAATGTCCATCATAGCAACAGGAATATTAACAAGAGAAACTTGGCTGAATAAATTGGGAATACGAATGCAGACAGCAGTGCTGGTTAGATTGTACCAATGCATTTTGTTTTGTGAAATGTCAGCTGAGTGCTCATCTGCAGCCAAAAAACCCCAAATAAAGTAGTAGGAATTGTTAAGAAAAGAGCAGAGAACAAAATGCCAGGCCTCATTATGGCCTGTATCCATGGTGAACTCCATCTTAAATACCATGGACAGGTCTGGTCCCTCATCTCAGAAAAGCTACAATGAAAGTGGAAAAGATGCAGAAAAAAATGCAAAGATAAAGTTATAGAAGAGCTTTTGTACAAAGAACAAGTGAATATATGAGGTCCTTGGGAAAAATATGACTTTAGGATAGAAAACTGTGAAATCAGATGTGACTTGGAAAGGGTGAACAGGATAAAGTTCCAAGGATCACCTTGGTGTTTTGGAGCACATGATCTATAACTCCTCAGAAGTTATTCCAGACAGTATCCCTATATCTTTCCCACATATTGCCAAACAAATGCAGTTGGCAGCTCTTGGAGATAGGAGAAGGACTTCTAGTTAGATATGATAGATTTTTTTGGGTATAAAATGTAAAAAAATGAATGTGACCTACCCAAATTTTTCCCTCGTTTCATGCAGCTGTACATGGTGAAGTTATAATACTTTCCCAACTACTCTATCTCTCCTGTTATTTTGAAAATTGTTTGGTTTGAAAAGTGGTTTTGTAATGTCAAGGCAATGCTGTGTTTTAAATTCTTGAGCAGAAAACGTGACTCCCACTGTTCTAGACTTCCCACTGTTCTAGATTTCCCCTTCTCTTAGAAAATACTGTACAGAGCCAATAAAATATTACAGATTTTTACTGACTTCACCCTCTTAAGGATATTTTTCTAAAGTATTAAAACTTTATCTTTCACAGGATTGCTGAGGCTCTTTTATGACTGCTGAAATACCAGAAAGATACCAGTCCTTAACTGTCAACCTAATCCAAAATGGTATTAAATAATTGTCTGAATTCTATGAAATGGAGACTGAATTTTTAATGGTACAGTTTTAGTGACCAGACATTCACTATCAAAGGAGCCTGGAGTCAGGGATGACCAGAAAAAAAGAGGGATGACCAGAAATTTGGTTTAAATTCTTATGTTTCATCAGTTTTCAGATCTAACTCTCCCAGAAAGAAGCCCAGCAACAATACCCAAAGCAGAATTTTTCATTAAGTTCAATCCTGTTATCAAATGGAAAGGAAGTGTTCCACCTTAGGGCACCCTAAGGAGCCCCAGGAGTACAACAGCTGCTCTCAGGCAGTGCCATGTGCACAGACCCTGGGGAATGAGCTGAGCCCAGGGAAATTACAGCATTTTCCCCTTTTCCTTGTGCAGTGGATGCAGCATCTTTGCAAGTGATGACCTGTGCACCTTGGTAGAGTGAGGAACAGAGGCAGGGTGACAAGGAACTACTCTAGGGTGACCACCAGCACTAACAAATCTTTCAGAGTGTTAGCCCCAAATGTTACAAATCACTGCAGCACCCGTGCCACCTCTAACACACCAGACACAATGTCAGAAAAGCTCTGATAGCAATCCTGTCTGGGCTCTTTCTGAATTATTACAGCGCTAGGTTTTTATTCAACTGGCACCCAGAGCTGAAATGTGTAAAGCTCTGTTTGTGCCCTGACTCTCTTGCAGTGCTCTTTGGCAGGTGATTCGTGCTATCCCAAAAACTGCTAGAAGGAGACTGTAACAATGCCCTGGTTTTTACTGCATACATCCTTGGAAATGGCACTCAGAGTGAAAATTAGGTATTTAGCAACCTCCCTCATCACCAGAGGAATGCTTGGCTAAGCTTACTCCATAAATGCCAGAGAGCATCTTCTGCAGGAGAAAATGTGGGAGAATCCAGTGGGCTACAGCAGGCCTTACCTCCCCTACTTTTTTTTTATTTTTGTATAGGCAATGATGACTTCCTTCAAAACACCACTCTGAAATGAAGCTTTTAAAGCTGGCCTGTTTGCTAGGGATGTCTTAGCATTAGGCTACTAATAAAAGGTTTTATTGCCTTTGTGCAGGAAGGAGAAAGAGCTGTAGAGCCTTGAGGAGCTGTTTCATCTCCCCTCACCTGCAGAGTACATAGCTGCTGACAGAAGGAAAATAATCTGTAATTCTTATTACACCAAAGCAGGAGGAGCAAAAGCAGGGTTCTACTTCTGACAGACAACGCAGATGTCAGTAGCAAAGGGAGTGATACAAATGGAAATTGCTAAAATTGTCTGAAAGTATCTCAGTGTAGATGTCTGAATATGAGCCAAACACACTGACATTTAGCTGTGTTCTTCCAAGAGAAGGTAGGAGGTTACACCTGATGGTCCCCAGGGGTTTCTTCCATCCTGTGGTCCTGTGAGTCTGTGACCCCCAGTGGAGGGTGGGAAAGCAGAGGGAGAGGGCTTCCAAATGAGCTGTGACAAGGAGACTGAGGAACTTATCCAGAGGGATAATAATACTAAAGATATAAAATGTGTTATGATATACTTTAGGAAATATGTTAGTTTTCAGGATGCTGCTTATGTTTATTTCCTACTAGTCCTCCAAGCCTGGTTTTGAATCTGCACATTTGGAAAAAAATAAATTGTATTCTATCATAACATACATACCACTTGGTAATGTACTCCTTATTTTAGATTATTTTCAGACATTCTTATTAAACAAAGGTCATATCCCCTGAAGATCCAAAGGTATTAAAATTTGCTATCAGCAGGCTGGCTCTTTTATCTCCAATTTTGATATGAAATAAGATGGTGACAACTATCAACAGCATCTGAGTCTCTTGATATTTTTACTCACTTGCCAAAGATGTTATGTCGAAGCCTGGAGATTTTGCAAGTGTTGGTCTCACCTAAGCTTTGATTTTTTTGCCCAATATTTGTGCCTCCTGTTCTCAGAGGGCATGACTCTCTTGAGAGGAGTTGGTGTAGTGTGGTGCTGATAGCTGAGGTTATGACAGGCCTTAATCCAAGAAATTGCCCTCATTTTTCAACATTATTTGTCATGATGAATCACCTTCATCTGACATAGGCAGAGACATCCACGGCTGGAGGTACAATGGGTGCTGTTCACAGCGCTGGCTCTGCTCCAGGGTGCAGGTGTGCAGGGGGGCTCAGGAGGGAGAGGAAAAGGGAAGGGACAGGGTAATTATTGAGTCAGGTGTCATGGTCAGTGAGAAGAGACAAAAAAGGAAGTTTGTGCATCGTGTCATCAAGCCCTGAGATTCAGAATGATGTTGGTAATAAAGTATTTTATTCTAAGGGCTCTCCAGGGAGATTTTCAGCAATAGCAGTAACCAGAGAAAACATCTCACAAGTAAAAGACAGAGGTAGATTTACATTTGAAGGTAGATTTATGTTTTAAGGACTATACTGTTGGGTCTACTAAACACACAGCAGCCTTGTGTCCATAATGTAAATATTCATATATACACAGGTGTGGTCTTTGAGGAGAGGCCTTTCTGTGGCCAGACGTGCTTTGAGCTTCATGTACCAAAACCTGTTTGGTGCTTTTCCACCTCTAGGTACAAAACAGAAGTTAAAGACAAACTCTTTTGTGCCTAGTAACTCCAAATCCATTAGGAGGGGTGTTTCAGAAATGTGCAAATAGGCAAAAAAATGAAGTGCCCAAGATTATGGCAACCTTTTCTTGTACATTTTGTACTATATCTCCAGCAGTGCTCACTGCTCTGTGCATGAAGGATAAGAGACCAGTCGAGAAAGAGAGGGGAATGAATGATACAAATACTTTTGCTTTGTGTAGTGGAAGGCCAGTTAAGATATCAGCTTATCAGAGAGATGTCAGCAAAAGGTGTGATTAATGATAGCACAGTCAGGGAATTCATTGCTTCAACAAAGTGAATAATCCTATTGTTTTATGGAGGGATTCTCAGGTGCCTAATAAATAACTCAATACGTTGTGAAAATCCTTCTGGTGCTTGTCATTTCAGATGACAAGTTCAGTTTCATATTTAAGGTATTAGATAGATATTTACAAGTAATTTTTAAGATATTAGAAAAATTAGTTTTTCTTAGAATGTGTTGTATAGAGAAGTAGAATCAATTTTACTCTTTCTCACAGAATTTTTATATGGTTCTGAACGTGATGACTTTAGTAGAATGAATCTGGCATTAGGCAAGATCACAATCTGTCCCTGGGTTTAATAGATTAGATGGTATCAAATAAATATGTCATTTTTGTAACAGAAAGAGCTGTTTCAAAGTTATAGGTTTTATTTATTATTTTGAAATATAATTGGTTTTGAAAACAGAATGGTCCCAGCCACAAAAATCTCAAAATTTAAAATGAAAAATTTTTTACTTTGGAGAATTATTAGACTTGGGTAATACAATGCCTAAATCTCTGGGAGTTATAAGAGCATTTTAAGGAGGATTTTCTCCCTTACCTTCACAGGTAATTCCATCACCTCTATATCCAGCGGGGCAAGGCCCACATTTGAACTCTCCAACTCCAGCTGGCTCACACTGCACCCCGGTGAAACAGGGCAGATCAGCGCACTCCCCTTTATGGTGCGCCCCACCGCTGGGTTTTGGCAGCTCCACAGCAGCCCTTGCTCTGCTGAACACATTCCAGGCTGCCGTGGTGGGGGCTGGGAGCCTTGCTCTGGGAGCAGATCCTGCTGGGACACCAAGGCTCCGGGATGCAGCATCAAGGGAAACACCCAACAAACGGTGAGGGAAAGGGACGTGCGTGGCCAAAGGAGACGCTCTGGGCTGCTCTGTTGGGAAACCCTGCCCTGGTTTGTTCCTCAAGGCTGCAACTCGACCCAGCCATCTCCTGCGAGAATAACCATGCCTGGAACGAGTCTGTGACCTTGCAGAGGATGAACCTGCATTTGTGTTGGCATGAGGAGGAACAGTCTGTGCTGTGGTTTCTTTGTGCTGCTTCAAATGCAGAGGGGGGTGGGAGGTCACACTGACAGCTGGGGCTTTGGGCTCTGGCTCCTCGTGCAGAAGAGGTGTGAGTGTGTCTCTTCTTTTCTCAAGAAAAGGTTGTTCCTCAGGTGCTGTGAACTCCATCTCAGGTTGTTTTTCTGGTGATGTCTGAGCTTGGGAGATCTTCCTTTCCATTGTAAGGGATGGAATGTGAATGACTGTGGGGTTTCTTTCCAGAAGGAATGTAATATCTTGTCTTGGAATTTGGGGTTGGGAAAGAAGGGGGAATACATTTCTTGATGTCTTAGATACATCTTCTTGGTGAGAGCCTCTAGCATCTTCCATGTTTCCTCCAGGAAAATCTACATGGCTTTGGGAAGATCTTGAAGGGAGATCTAGGGCAGAAGGAAGATATACATATATTAGCTAAATTTGTTAGTCTAGAGTTGAAAGGAACCACAGTGAACCTTTGGGTTTGGAGCAAGCAACAGAACATCAATTCTAGAAGTAAAAGGGTTGATTATCAAAGATGCTACGGGGAGGTTTATGCCAAGTAGCTTAGAAATTACATGGGCCTGTCTGCTCTGGGTGACAGCAGCACTGGTGCACAGGGAACTGCAGTGATGACACTCGAAGGGTGGCATTCATGAGCCAGATTAAATGTATTTTTGGTAGCCAGTCTCAGGGAAGGTCAGGCACTTGAGTTGCAGCACTGCGCTGACATGCAGGGGTTAAATTGCAGGCAAGCAAAAACTCGCCATGCTGGTTTACTAATTTTAGTTTACACAAGTCTGTGAGGTTTTGGTACTGTGCACCATTTTTTGTGGTGAATCTACCAGTTCTTGACCTCCTGAGCCAAGATTTGCTTCTTCCTAGCTGCCTGTACTGCCATGCTGTGCTGGGAAATGCTCTGCAGGGCATGGCTCAGAGAGTTTGCATTCCAGCTCTTTGAGTCAAGGAGACAGAGCGTTGCAGTTTGGCACAGACACATGCTGGAGATGGAGAAACATGGACTGTCAACACAGCCCTTGGCAAGGTCATGCCCTGGAGAGGCTCCAGTGCCATCACACCAGTGGGTGACCCTGGAATGCTTCTGTAGCCTTGATGGCAAAGGGAAATTTTAGGAAAGCTTTTAAAGGAGACAAATGGAAGAGCTTTGCTGTGTACAGCTCCCTCCAGGCATGAGGGGCAGCGTGTGAGAGATGCTGCTGGTTTGTTACTGTCACCCGCTTGTCCCAAAGCCAGCCACCTTTTCAGCTGTGTAAGGAGGGATGATAGATGGGCAGAGGGGACTCTGTGAAGGGCCTTGAAAGTGGAGACGAGTCGTTTGAATCAATACTTTCAGGAAGATTAATGGCCATCTGCTGATGCTAATGAATGGAAGAGGCTATTTTTAACCGGTTCTGGCATACTCACTCTGTAGGATATGGAATATATTGGATCCTGAACAAAAATCCTCTCTTGGTGCTGGGGTTAACCCCATGCAGGATGCACCTCTTTCTTTTAAATATAAATATTAATCACTCCCTAAAAACTCCCACTGATGGAGGTCTTAACCATCATTAACAAGGAAAGAGATTTCAGATGCTTGGCGAGGGTCAGATGAAAGTTAGGGCATTGACTGGACCAAAGCAAATCCTGGCAGCCAAAGCAGTGTTTATTTAGCTGATAAATAGTGTCATTCTGCTGGCAGCTGATGAGTTTCTATTGCCCTGAAGCACAATGGTTTGGAGATTTATAATGGTACTGGATCGAGCTGTGGCCATCAGCAGGTAAATACGTGGTATTTAGTGGAGCAGAAGGCAAGTACATGGATTTCAGTACCCAAAGTAAGGCTGGTGAATGATGAGAGACACAGAATGGAAGAAGAGAGATGATGAAGCAGGAGGACGTCAGCAGAAAGAACATATGAGGATAGGAGAAGCCAAAGGATTTTAAAAAATGAATGAGTGAGAGAAAGATGAAAGAAATATCTCCACAGAAAATTATCAGTAGTAGATGATCATTATAGTTCCTAGAAAATTTGATTCAGGGACCAGAAATCAACAGGAATGACAGTGAAGGGCTGAATGACCTCTCTGACAAATTTCCAAAATGAGCCCTGATTATAGCTTTGAGCTCCTTCCACTGTGTCATAATTAAATGGGTTTTCCTCTCAATTAAATTTGAGTAACTAGTAAGGGGATCAGACTGACTACCTGAGAAAGGGAAATCTTTTATTTCTTTAGCAGGTGATAGTGATGAGATACCCATCCTTCAAATAAACTTTATCTTTCCCTGGATGGGGCAGCATATTTTTGGAGTATTTCTGTGATAAGGTAACTTTTACATCTCAACTACTACCAATGAAGAGTAGTGACACATTTCTGTTGGTTATTCATTATGATATATCCTGATAAAATACCTCAGCCACTCTGTGGAGGTGACTAAACTTCATAAATTGTTGGTGTCATTTAAGGGTGTCGACCAGAGTGTCCTTTCAGCTTTCATTGTTTCAGATTTTTGCTTATATTGATAGTGTGCCATTTAGTTCAGATAAGAATACAATAGATCTTTTCTGGAATATCTGAAAAATTTCTTTCTGCAGCCTTCCAAGTATCTAAACAAGCTAAAACAAAGAAAACAAACCAAAAGAATGCAGACTCAGTTGTCTGTAGTCAGCAGCTTTCTCAAATCCTGCATTTCTTCAATTTATTTTCCTTGCTGTTGATCAATATCCTCAAATGTACAACCCATTATCAATGCAAACCATCAGTGTGTGAATCTTGTTTTTCCCTGCTATGCCAGTATATGATTGCATATTGGACTGGGTGAAATCACCAAAAAAAACCCAACAAGGTGAAGTGCTCAAGGTTATAAGATGGAACAAACCCACATTTTCACTTCCTGTCAGTATTTCTGCCCATACTAACAGGGAAATGTGCAGTAGTGGGATAATTGAGTTTATTTGTCACAGAAGTAGATAAGAGTCTGAGATGCTGCTGCTCTGCTCCAGCTGTGCATGGCAGGGCCTCTATTATTGACAGGCTGCCCCACTGCAAGCATCATTCCTCTAAGGATCAGGTCCCAAAGAGACAGATTCCTGTTTTCCTCCTCTGGGAAAGATTAGAGCAAGAGTGACAGAGAGCAAATTTCTGAGACACAGCTTTAACATCTCTCATCCAGTTCGACAGCAGGACACTTTCCATCCACGTGGTGCACGAGTCCCCAAGCTGTGACCCTCCAGCCTCTGGTTCTCCCAGGATTTCACACTAAGCTCACAAATCAGAACTGTCACAACCAGCCCCTGGTTCTCCAGTGCCATCATGGTGTTGCTAAGGCACAGCAGATCTGTAGTTGAAGAGGATTGAGGTCATTCTGAAGGGAATAAAAATGACTAAAGCTGGTGGAAGCAGCCATTCACAGAGAAGGCACTCGACATCTCTTAAACCCAGGGTGAGATATCAACGTTCTGAAACAGAAAAGAAATCCAATATATTTTTTCTCTTCTGAGTTTATGATTTATTTGATTGGAGTTTTTTACATTTACAGTCTTTCTGAAAAAGATCAGATCCAGACCTGAATTCAGAGAAGTCACGTCCCCCTCTGACCCCAGCTATTTCTGCTGCCAGTGAAGGAGCACACGTTTCACACCCTGCCTAGAACAGAGTGCACCAGGCTGGTCACCATATTCCTTGATGCTGTTCCCCCACGTCTTTGCTGGGCTTAGACTTACACACCTTCACACTGTTCTTCCTGAGCCACGTGCCTTGGAGACAGCCCCATCCTGACCAAAACTGGCAGCTGACACTTCAAACACTTTGCTTTAAGCTGCCTGCAGGTATCAGCATTTGTCACCTTTCCATTGCCATGCTTCTCTTTGCAGCTGTTAGAGACTTACCTTTTGGGTTTTAAATAGGAGTCTAACTTTTTATTTATGTTATGACTTGAGCATCACCGTGTAATCTCAAGTAGTTCTCTCTCTTTTAATCTAATAAAATGCCCCAAACCAGTTTACTCTTCAGGTGAAATTGGCTCCTTCTCCTTAACAAACTGCTCTGGCTGTGGCCACTTCTGCATGTCACTTCAGAGGATTATGGGCACCTTTAATTCTGCTTGAGTTACAATTCCTTCAGAATTCTGAGAACAGTTTAAGGATTCATTATTAACACAATTCAATAAATTTACAATTTGTGTAGTTTTAGAGCTATTAACATTTAGTAGGACCTGCTGTCCAGCCCATTTCTCATTCAGAAGAATGTTGGCAGAGAAATGCTCTTTTGACATATTACACTGTGTAGGTCATAATTTAAAATTTGAAACATCTACCAGCACATAAATCTTATTTAAAATGTCAAGAGAGAACAGAAAAATTACACTGGTCTAAGAAGTCTTGTTACCAGAGTGCTAAGGATATTCCCATTTCCCTCTGTATACTTCCATGTTAATATTTTTTTCCTGTGTTTACTGAGTGAGAAAAGGGAAACAAGAGCAGCTGTCAATAGGATACAACAGGGAAATTATGTATTTTTCATCAATTCTTAGTTTCCTTTTTTTATATTGTTATATTCTGGCATTACTTTCTTCTCTACTCAGAGTGTGATTTAATTTCTAAATCTCTTGTTTTGCCATACAGTCATACCCTAATGTTTTCCCTCTCCTAAATATTCAGATTTGAATACTCAGATTTGAATTAGTTTTGATTCTCCCTTCCTTCCTCTTAAGCATGCAGAAGTTCCCCACATGAGATGCTGGGTGGAATTCCCAATCACCCTATTCCCAATCACAATCCCAGAATAAATTCCTCACCATCTTTAACTGAAATACAGCTTCAGCCTCCCAAGTTTTACAAAGAGTTACTTATAGGATTATTGTTGTAGCATCAAAAGCATTTTAAAGGCTCATTGTGACTGGGATATTTGTGTAAATTTAGATAGGAGCTTAATTTTTGACCTAATGATCCTTTACGTAATATTTCAATGTAAAAAGTGGAAAGTCAAATGTTTTGTAAACATGGCGTACTTCACATCCCCACAGCTCAGCACAGGGCAAAACAGTCACAGGACTCTCTATCCATCTGTACAGGAGTATTCAGTCCTTGTGCTCTCAAACCACCACTTCTGTGATGAGTAAATTTACTCACTTGATGCTTTAATGAAGAAATTAAAAGGTGAACATCTAGTTCACTGTCCCTGAGCTCTTTCAGCCTCATAGAAAATGAGATTGTGTCACTGATGTTGCTGTCTGGTGAGCAATTTTCTTCCCCTTCACCTACCAAAATCATGAGCAACAGGGAATAGTCTGTGGGCTCTGCATCACTCAGCCACTTCTGATTATAACAACTCCTCTGCTTCAGACTCTGTTTGCCAATGTGGCTGCAGCTGCACATACACAATTCTCTAACACCATCCAGAATTTGCAAGGCAAATTTGTCCTGTGTCAATGGAATACAAAGTCATCCTGCTCTAACACAACACTTTTGGGGAGTAGAAAACCTGGGATCTTTGATCAGCTCATCCACCCAACCTTGTTTATGAGTCTTTCTGTGTGCAGAGTAAATAACTCCACAAATGGAAGGGGGGGTGGACTCTGCTCTCCAGTTCTGGGATGTTGAAAACCAATGTGAGTATACAAGAAAATATTACCTGAGTGTGGGGTAGTGAGTTTGCTTATGTCACCTTAAAGGCCATTTATAATTTTTACATCACTGTGCAGCTCATTTGCTTCAAGGTTTTCAGAACAATATAATTGATATCTCAATTCATTAACTACTGTCTTTAAAGAAAATGGGGATTCTGAGCTGGCTGGCCAGGAAAGAAACAGTTCATGAACATACAAATGATATTATTGACTACTTGACAAAGTTTTCAGTTTTATCTAAGATGTGCCAAGGAATACATAAAGATTATCCCTTTCATACTGAACAAATACAAAACAATTGTTAGAAAGATTTTGCCCAATGTATAGCTTTTTTTAAAATAGGGAATATTTTTCTATTTGTTAAACTTTATCAATAGAAAGCATTTTGATTTAGAGTTTAAGAAACCAAAAAACCTTTCCTGCTGTTTAAGAGAACGTGAAGATGAAAGAGTAATTGTGAAGATGAAAGATTAATTATGAAGATTACGTGACAGAAGAAACTAAGAAGAACAAAGAGGTGGGGCACTAATACTGCCTTAGTTTATATTAATTTAAGCCAGATTTCTCACTGATTTAAATGATCATCTCCTTTTTTGGTCTCCTGGGTAGGTAAGAGTACTGTTAGGCCATGAGCTGGAGTCCCAGAATGACACTTGAGTCTGTAACTGATAAAACAGCTTTAAATATATAAATTTATCCTAATACATTACATTTCCCCATATTATGTGGTTCTTCTTTCTAAGTAGGATTCTTGGGACAAGACATCATATACAGGCAAAGTGCAGGAAGGTGATTATGACAATGATAGAAAAATAGGTCTTTGAGGAAAATAATGTATTTTGAGCACTTGGTTTTCAGAATCTGTTCATTGGGCTGTTTTCTTTATTTCTTCTGTGATTTTTTTTCTGTATGTTTTCAATACAAATTTTACCTTCAGGGTCACCAGAGACAGCATTTTTAAAATGAGGTAAGAATTACTGAGTGCAAAGATATGAGCATGCTCCCCACACACGGATTTTTTTTTTTTCCTTTCTCTACCAACCATTTCCTTTATCAGTATCTTCCTTTTTTTGGATTGCCTATGGAGCTTTATAAACCTGCTATGTTTTTACAAACAACGTTTCCTCAAACACCTCTTCTACCTTCCAGTTTATTTCAAGGTTTAATTGAAAACTTCCCTCATGTGGGTTGGAAAAAACTCAGAATGTTTGATGTGCTCTCACCCCTCGTCCAGGAGCCGTGCTCCTCTCACTGCTTTGTTGCCAGATCTCCTTCTATGCTCTTTATATTCCTTGGGTCTCACCCCTTCTCTGCTGCTGTTCTCAAGTGCTCTTCCTGTGCTTTTCTCTGAACACCCAGCCAAGAAAACAGGAAGCCGAGGAGAAGTGTGGTTGTGTTTCAAAACACCCTGGATCACCCACTTAATCCCCTCGCAGCTGTTTTATCACCCTTCCTTTCACTATCCCTTGTCCATCTCTGAGGTCTGAACTTTTACCTCTCCTTTTTTGTGTTCTGCCTCCTCCAATTATTGCAGCCTGAAACTGCATTATTTCAGCAGCTACAAAGATGGTGTTAAGACAGAGTTCATGGAACCAAATTATATTTTCTATTCAATAATTGACAGTATATTTTACTTCTCAGAACTGAGATAGATGGAAAAATTAATAGAAACTGTGTTCTTATCTGATGGTGCCTCATGGGTCTTCAGACTCTCTCATGGCATGAACAGGTTGATAGATATATACAAAATAGGCTAAATTAAGGCAGATCTTTTCTGAAGCATCCCTGTCTAATTCTCTGAAATATCCATGTAGAATCCTTTAGAACAGAGTAATAATAGATTATAAAGAAAGTTCATTTCTTCAAAAGAAAAGCCATAATATTTATTCAAAGAAAAAATAGCTGAAATAGTTCAAAGTATTTGAGCAAAGATATAGTGAAGAATAAATTACTGAAGTACTTATTTTATTCAATTCAAGAAATATATGGTCTAAAACAATAATTATGTTGTTTGGGGCTGTAAACATTTGAAAATTGAATTATTTTACATATGAAAGCCAAGACACAAAACCAACTATGCCTTATTGGGAACCAGTAATGCAACCATTTAAAAATAATGTATAAATACTCTCAGTGAAATCATGCTTTTATGGAATGCTACACAATTTTAACTGATTAGGTTGAAAGGTACCTACACTTTCTTCCCAATTTAGAAAACAAAAGGCAAGGAATTACAATAATAAGACTTCAGATGGTATGGCACAGAAGAATTTAGCTAGCTCTCTTTGAGAAAACAAAGGTTGGACCAGATATCTTTTGAGGTCCCTTCCAACATTGCTATTCTGATTCCCTGAAATTCTGAATCTAATATATTATCAGCACGGGCAATGATTTTCTCCTCCATCCCAGAGGATCAGTTTTCTTCTGTTAGCCACAGGCTGCTGCTGTATCCCTTCAGGAATGAACCAACCCTATTCATGTGATGTGTAATATTTGGGGCAAAATTCACATGATTTGGCAGTGGACAATCCCTGGTCCTGCAAGAAGTTATTGTGAAGTGGGTGCTACCTTTATAGACCTGTTCAAAACCAGCAAGATGTTCAGGAACTGGTCCTAAATTTGTCCTGACCATGATAAGTCTCTATATTTCACACTTACTTTTACCCTTCTGTACTGTGTTGTGTTTTGTGTTGCTCACAAATCCTTTCTCTTCAAATCTTTCTCTGCTTTATCCCTTGGTGGAGAGACTCTTGTGTTGCTTTAATAGGGCCAGGATATTGGTCCAGTCTGAGTTACTTTCAGTTCTTAAGGGGCCTTTAAGTGCCTTTAACAAAACAGCAATCTTGTCAAATTTGTGCAAACAGGGTTGGCTCCCTTTAAAAGCTGTGTGCTATAATAGCTGGATGATTAAATGAGCCTGGAAATTCTAAGAGAAGATAATCTCACTCTGCTCTGTCAATGTAAAAAACTACTGAGCCTGTATCCTGTGCAGATTATTTGTTGGAGACTGAGTTGTTATTATCACTTAAAAGTCATGATGGCCCAGTGATTGCTTAAGCAAAAGGTGGCACATTCTTGATAGGAGGGAAATGTAATCTGTACTTGATATTCTGATTGAATGTAAATATTATTCATGGCATATAGCTGAGTCCTCTTCCCTAGTGGTTTTATGGCTTGGGCTTCATTGGTCTTCTATTGCTGAGCTACATCATTTCCTAAATATATCATCTGTATTGGAAGCACTTAACAAGTTCTGGATTGACAGAGTGTATGGATCAGTGAAGCTGGAGACCATTTATCTTCTAAATTATCTAAACATATTCTTCCCACTGTGCCTACTTTGCTTGTTATGTTTGGGTCATAGCATATACTGTACAGGTCTCTTGGTATTTTTCTGAAAATACTTAATATTTTATGAGATATCCTTAAGGAGGAGAAAGACATCAGAAAGACTCTCTCTTATTCCCTTTCTGTCTTGACAGGTGCAGGAGTGGATTTCCACTGGCAATTACAGCCTCAGAGGGCAGGAAAGGGTCAGAGCTTATGGCCAGAATGCTAGGCTGATCCAGGCCTCATGTGAGGATTACTGGTTTGCCATTTGCAAAACTGACTCTTTCACAAGACCAAATTTATATGGAATGTCTTTGTGTGGCATTTCTAACCCCATTTCAGTTGCCGTTTCATCACATATCCCTTGAAGGAGACATCATTACATCATAACTGGCCCATCTGAAAAAAAATGTGCATTTTGTCCTGAAATACACTGAAACAGTGTTTGTGAAAGGGATCAGCAACTCCCACCAAGCATTCCAAAGATGAATTGTGGACAGAGTTTCCATGGCCTGAGTTAGAGCTGGGAAGCCATCAGCATTCAATGCTTCCCAGTTTTGGAGCCCACAGGCAGAGATGAGAGCTATTCCCACACAGAGGCAAACCAGGGTATCCTTCACTGTTTTGTGTTTCTGTTTTGTCTTTGCAAGGGTCTCAGGCAACTTCACAGCTCATGGCTGCAGCATCTACATCCCTGCCTTCACGTGGGCCTCGTAACTCGTTGTATAAACCATGTCAGGATGGGTTAGTTACTTTTTGCAAAGCACCCTCTGAATGCTGAACAGTGCCTGCCTTTTATCTACACCTACTGGTACACACAGATCTCGTATTTAAAACTCCTATGTGTGATGTGCCTACCTTAACAGGGTTTTTTTTCTGTCTTCCAGGAACTGTGCTCAGCTCAGTCCATTAAGGTAATGCTCGTTCAGTGGAGCCACTTATGATTTACACTGGGGTAAGTGAGACTGGAATCTGGGCCTTGATCTTTTTAATGCAAATTCATCAATTCTGTTAGATAAAAGATGAAAGGAATCTATTACATTCTTCAGTCATCTCTTGAAACAAAATCATTTGGTTGGTTCCAGGCAGTAAGAAGTCCCTACTCCTGCAGTTAGCTCCAGACATGAAACCTTGGGTTAATGACTACAGCTCTTGCTGGAGATATTTATTTTTCATGGATAGTGATTAATGATGAGTGTTAATAATGACAGAAGTGATTTCCAAGTTAAAATTTCAGAATACAGAACTTAAGGTTAATATGTTCCTCTGGTGTTTGACTGAGCAGCATGTGTTTAAAGACACACACATTCTTTTACTTCAAAACCTTTTATTCTCCCTTTAAACCCACACCTTGATGTCAATCTGACAGTGGTGCAAATGAGAAGGTGACAGAGGTCTCTCTGATGTAAAATCAAAGTGAATTCAGATGCACAGTGCAGATACTGGAGGAGTGTGAAGCACAGAGCACGTAAACATAACAAATAGCTGCACATGCAAAAGTATAGCAAGTGCCAAATGTCTACAATGCTGCAAATTAACTGCTATGACAGGAGATCTTGCAGTGTTGTTCTGAATGGGAAAGCAGAACTCGATTGCAGAGATCATAAAATCACCCTCTCCCTTGATCTTCAGCTGCCTAAACCAGGAGAGGCAGAAAGAGCTGGCTCTGAACAAACAATTTTTTACAGCTGATGGATATGGCACTGCTTTGTCCAGTAAAATTGCTGATTTACTAATAGTTAAAAAATAAATCCTTTGTGATGACACCAACCTCTCTAACCTGCTAAAGAAAGTGCAAACAGATGGGTATCTGTGTGACTGTGAGTGATGAAACCAGTCTGGAGAAATACCCACAGCGCCTGACGAGAGCGAATATTGCAGCATGCAGGAACATCACCAGCATCCCCATTAGGATATATTCATTTTCTTTGTGCCAAGAACATGACCAATGATACTGGGTGGTTTGATTTAATAGATCTGCCTCTTCCAGCAAAAAAAGCAACAGATATTTTATACAAAAGTGAAATGTGCCCAGGGAAGCCTGGACAGATTTAAATTCTTCAGGCTTTCCTCTTTATTGCAATGCCAGCAGACTTAAGGGACTTTTGACCCTACTAGTAAATTTTTGAATAAATGTAGGATACCTGCTTTATGGGTCTGAAAGAGACAGGAATGGCTTTTTGTTTCTGATAGGAGAATCTGTTTTTAAAAAATTCCCTTTATATGTGAATTTCCATGAGCTGGCTTTTCCTTAAGACTGTTCAGATGTACTTCAAGAAAAATTGCAACCAGATCTGGTCAGTTTAAAGTGGTACAAACTACAAATATAAGCCAGGTAAAATATGTAAGTGAGAACAGAATGAGGCCCTGCATTTTTAGAGCAGATAACTGTAGCTCAGAAACTTATTTTTAGAGTTACAGAGTTTGCAGTAAGTCAAGCACTTCAAGAGATGAATACCCATCACATATCAATGCTGAGCAAATGGTACTTTGTTGATTATAAATCAAAATTGAAGGACTTTTTGGGTGCAGCTCATCAAACACTGACTTAGTAAACAATTTTCTTCTGGAATATTTTTCTCCTCAGCAGCCTATGAAGACATTGGGTAATTTTTGTGGTTTCAGTATGAAGAAATACTTATCCTTTAATCCTTAAATCGCTGCAATTGAGTATAATTTCGTGTCAAAAGCAGCCAATAAAAGTACAAAATAGGGATTAGCAGGAGTATTTTTAGATTAAAATTACTAGAGTTGGAAAGAAGTGGCACATAATCTCAGTACCTTCATGAGCACTGTAGCAAGCTGAAGAGGGTTTGTTCTGTTTCATTTGAAGACTGATAACATAAGTTACAAGGGAGAGAAGCTATTATTCCAACAGGGAGGATTTCACAAAAATCATAATCCACAACCGTACATAAGTTTAATTGAGAGTTAGTTCTTTTTTGTCTGATATCTTTTAGTCATCAGTGATATACAATACTTCTTTTACTGGCAAAGCACTTGGGAAGGAAAGTTAAACCCATCATTTTGGCCATAAATTGGGACACTCACACAGCTGCAACAATTGCTTTCATTTCTAAGTATTAAAACAAATGACCACTCTCATTTAACCTTGAGGCACAAGATTCTCATCTCTTGTATTGTGATATAATTCACAAGAGTGAATATAAGGTTCTGTTGGAACAAAAAAAATAATTCCTCTTCATTCCCTTCCTGAAGTGTTCAAGCTGGCATCATTTGCAGCATGAAGTCCTGGCTCAGTTTGCATATTCAAGAGAAAAATGTAAAGCAATCCCTCTGCCTCTGATACACAGCTGACTTTTGAAAGAAGCATGTACTTGTTTCACATCCTGATACCTGGGATATTTCTTACATCTTTGCCTGGAGTTGTTTATGACAGGTATGAATCACAGCAAATGGCAGCTTCCCTCTGCATTCCCCTTTCTAGAACACAGACAAATTTATTGGTTAATGTTTATATAAGCACAGTATAAGTGTGCCTGATTTACTGTACCAATACCTGCAGCTGTAGAACGTCTGTTCTACTCAGCAGCATTTAAAGGACCTTTGGGGTGCACAATGTGTATCCCATTATCCCATTAATGACAAGGCGCAGCTTTGGGCAATAACAGAAACGTTATTTATATGCACAATGATTTTTTTTCTTCCTCAACCACTTTTACAGCTTCCCCAAGTTATAGAAGAGTCAATAGCTGGCTTAGTGATGCTGGCAGATTAAGTAATACTTTGTACATACTCATTGCTGGGGAGAGAAAAATGTTGAGTTTATTTTTGTGACCTTTAGATTCTGAGAACTGGCTAAAATCAATTTATAGTTCCAAGAGATTGGATGATACCTACAGTAAGCAGTAAAATTGCTTCCTCTTTGATAGAGTGTGTTAAAATGTAACACTGAGGTAACAATCATTGATTTGGATACAGAATAGGAAGTGAAGAGGGGTTTGTCAAGTGTGGGAGGTCAGGGAACAATTTGACAGGTTTCAAGCCAGTCTGTCTCTAATATTTAGGAAAAAAATTTCAAGGAATCTAACCTGGCAACTACTGTTATTAAGGAATAAACATGACTGCTCCTGGCAGTGCAGTCTGTGCAGTAAAAAGGGAACAATCATCCCGACTGTCCCTATAGAACTGTACACTGAATTATGGGAATATCATTGACAGAGAGCAGGATCAGAGCACAGTGGTTGCTGTTCCATTGCCACTTTCTGCCTGAGGTCAAGACCCAGCCTTTCTTTCACCACAGCAGAAGACCTCTTTTAATGAGGCCTTCTCTTCAGTCCTCAGAGACTAAAGGCAGCAGCTGATTTTCAGAGCTCCCCGAGAAAGATAATTGCTCAAGCTATGAACAACACTACAGAAATCCTTTAATTATCTGCTGCCTTCAGCTGTTGGTATAGTTGTTCTTGCACCACACTTTGTTTATTATTGTCTTCACAGGTCACCTTGCAGAACAGGTGCCTTGCAGCAGAAGAATTAGGAAAGGAGAAGTCATACTGGCATGTGTCATGTTCTGATCTGACTGAGGAGGAAATGAGTCCTGTACTCCTGCACCAGTGCTGTGGCAGAAATACAGACGTGGTGATTCATACCACTGAACAAGTCCTGACATGAAGAATTCCCCCTGGTAGCAAAAGAGGTGGTTAATCTATTGGATTTCAACTCTTGGAGCCAGGTATTCCTGAAATAAACCCTGCCAGCTGCTGCTCAGGTGAGAGTGACAGAACACAGCCGCCAGTATTTGATTCCAGCGTGTCGTAATGCCGTGCTAGCTCACACCCTCTCACAGCTTTTTGATAATTCTAACAAACAGAAAGTACCTGTTCTGGGTGTTCTGGTGCAGATTCGACCATTTCCAAGGAATCCTGGTGGGCAGCGGCCACAGACGTAGCCGACATGAGGCGGCCTCCGGTCAAAGCAGGGCGCTCCGGGGAAACACGGCCTGTCGGCACAGCTGGGCCCGTGGGACACAGGGGCTGCCAAAAACCAGGCAGCACCAGCACCTCATTAATCATTTATCAGATAAAACCCATATCTAAAACTCAGCAGTGACTGCCTGAACCCAGCTAAAGCTTTATAACTGCTTATATTCTTTTAAAGTCCAATTAACGTGAAATGTTCCCAAACTTTGAGCCAAACGTGAGAATGTCCTGTAGGCACAGTGTAACAGAACAGCTGTTTCTCATTAAAGCAAGATTTATTAGTCCTCTAATTACGTGTTTTTGAGTTTATTACTCGAAGTTGTTTGGCATTTATCATGTAAAATATAGAAACTGTAATTTTCAGCATAAGTGAAAGATTAACTGAGTGAGAAAAGGTAGCATTTGACATCTTTTTGGTCTTTTATAATTGGAAGGCAATGATCAAACCTTACAGCACCTATACTCTACTTTTGAAATTACACTGTGAAGTACATATGTTTCTGATCTGGAAATCATCCTTAATGTGTCAAACCTTGTATTACAGGAAACTTCTTTAATTATCTTAGGACTATGTGCAAAATTTAACACTCTGGTAGTATATAATATTTAACCACTTATGATGTCACTGAAGAGCAAGTATATATGAACTGCCTGTGAAGTATTTAATAGTGTCAAGACAAAGAACAGATGATGAATACAATCTTAATGATGATTGTAGATCTTTTAAAATTGCTTCCAGTGAAGTCTCCATCACGATTCTCTGGTATTTTCTGCATTATTCTTGGACTTTACCTACAGGATCATGAGATAGGATAGCTGCAGGAGGTAAGTTCTGCTTAGAGATTGGCTGGCTTGGTAAAGATATTGAAAAAAAACAAGGGCAAGGGAAAAAAAACCCTTTTATTTTACATATGCCTCAACACAACAGATTTGACCAATCTCAATTTTTTTGCTGCCTTTTTTCACTGGAAAATCAATTAAAAATGCAACACTCATTAGAGCAGGACCAACAGAAACAGACCCATGTCAGAGAGTGCTGCACTTCTGGGAAAAGCTACTGCCACTGAGAAGTTCAATCCTCGAGCTGATCTTCACTTACTTATGCTTAAAACTCCGTAGCAATTCAGTGGCTGCCCATTAAATACTGAAATAAAACACCAGCAGCAGCTGGTCATGGCAAGCTGGCATCAGCTGCCTCTTTTATCATCTTGCTTTCCATTGATCACTACAATTTGGTTTTGTCCTACCTCAGAAGTGGCATGATTTCTAATTAAGCCTGACCACTCTTTTATTGTTGTAATGCTCCACTTCCATGTCAAATTGCTTAGCAGCAATCCACAGTCTGATATATGAAGAGTGGTTTTATCCTAACTCAAATTTTCTTGTGTTAAAATTAATGATTTCTGCATACAGAAATTGCCCAAAATGAAAAAGATTTCATATCCTTGTATACCTACCGTGTCTGTCATTTATGTTAAAATTCTTAATTACAGGAGAATCCTTTGCCTCTGAGGATTGCAGTGGCTGCTTAACCTTAGTCCTGTTCAATTCACCTTTGCCATTGCTTAAAGCTTCTGTAACGTCAGCAGCAAGCACAGCTGTGGAAAATATCCCAGAGACAAGAAACAAGATATTAGAGCTGAGCTGTGATTGATGATAAAAAGCCACAGTAACAGCAAATCAGGTAACCTGGCACAAGTTTACTCTGGAAGCCAACAAGCAAATAAAGGCAGATCAGGTGGGTCCAGCTGCTGACACACAGCAAAGCTTCAACCAAGAATAGGAAAAATTATTATGCCCAAGCCTTCTGAACGTTGCTTGTCTGGAGTCTTAATATGCACCATGATCTTTCATTGGGCTCAGGGCACTTGGAAAGCTTCAGGCCAAGCAGTGTTTGACAGCACTGCTCCTTGGATGGGGATGCTGCACCTCACCCTGGCAGCTGTGCTCTGCCTGAGTTTGGCCTCTTGAAAGCTTCTCCTTCTCTCTGAAACTCTGGTTGGGTGTGTTTGTTCAGCAGGCTCAGTTGCCAGCTTTCTGTGTGTCAAAATACCTGTAAAAAGTGCACGTGGATGCAGTGAGGAGACTCTGAAAAATGCGATTTTCTGCATAATTTTAAGGTAATGAATTATGGGTAAAGTCTATGTAGATTGTGCTGCAAGTTAAACAATTATTGCCTTGGGTGTCTTGAATATTCTCTACTCTTAATAGAGCCTGAAACTCTGACTTTATATACATTAAACAATGCATTGAGCTGTTGTTCACTTTAGGAGCTATAGAACTACTTTAGTTCTCCTTCTCTCCTTCCCTTAATACTCACTTAAGCAAGGGAAGTATGAGCAGGAATGAGAAGTCTCTGAATCAGAGCTAAAAACAATGATTTCTGTCCTATCCTGGATGAACAGAAAAGCCCTCAGGTTTATTCCTTCTAATAAATGTGCACTTCAGAAACAGATTTTTTTTTCTGTAATTAAAAAATGCAAAATAAGAAACATTATATTTTTCAAAAGCACATTATTTGGTACATCTTTCCTTTGTGGGTCAAATTAAGCACTAAAATATGCATTTGTGAAACAGATGCAAAATCACTTTGAAATAACCAATGTGGCCAAATGATACAGCACAGAAAACTTTATATACAGATGTTTGGCAATATGATTGAAGGGATGTTTGGTAAATCTGGCAAAGGCAGTGCTGCTGGTGCCAGGGTCCTGCAGTTACCACTCAGTCTGTTTAAAATAGATTTTTTTCTCCTTTCTGTAGTCAATATGAGGAAATATTAATGGCTGCACAATAAATATCTGCACTCTTCACTTTTTGGATTTCTTTGGAAATACCAACAAACAAAAATGTTTTCAAGTGTTGATTTATCTCCTCCTGGTTAAAACCCTCTGTTTTGGAGAAAGCTTTTGTCTATGTGACGGAAACAAGCAGAGTGTGTGTGAGTCACATCAAGGGCACTGGGAAGGTCTCAGAGGACAGAGTCACTGTAGGTTCCCAATAAAGAGTCTGTTGCTCTAAAAGCAAATATTGAGCAGATCTAAAACTGTTCATGGCCCTTTTCTTCACTAGCTGGGATCTGAGGAATGACTTCATGCTAAGCATCTCTGGGCTGTGTCCTCTAATGAAAACACACCTTGGAAACAGAGGTGAAAGGATGGAAAGGATTGGCACATGGATCTTTCTCTTACTCTCCTACCAGCTGTCACCCGAAGCAAAATCAGCCCTGGAAGTGCTCCCCAAATCCTCACTTATGTATGTGTATTTAGGAGTGTAATGGAGAATGTGCAGAGTGTCCTTGGCAAATTATCTATCTGTAAAGTATTTTTTCCTATGCTGTGGTGTTCATTCTCTACCAAAATGAAAAATAGCAGAGCAATTTGCAAATATCCCCATTAATATAAGATGACAAAAGTCTGTTTTGTACATTTAAGGGTCTGTACTTGAGATGAGTGGCAAAATACTCAATTAGGGATAATAGTAGCAGAGTTGAACCCATTTCCTCTCCCCCCCCCCAGTCTATTAAAATAAATCATATAAAACACTTACATTTGCAAGTTTTACCATTTCCCTCCATCCCAGTGGGGCAAATTCCACATGCATAAGATCCAAAGGTATTCATACAAGACACTCCAGGAAAACAAAGACTCTCTTCGCATTCATTCTTGTCTTCCTGACAAGTGAGCCCTGTGGCAAAGCAAAGGGGAAGTTAATAATCAGGAAAGGTTCCCTGTTTATAGTTCAGCTCAAATGTTGAAGCAGACAAAGGCTCCCTTCTCAGCTGCAAACTCATTACAGGGTATGTCACTCATGTTCCAGCCAAATTCCCCACTGTCTCACTTAAACCTGCTTTTCTCACACTGTTTATTACTGTCGGTATTGGCACCTGAAGTGCTGAATTTGAGACTCCTGCTCATGGAAAGCTGTGCATGTTAAATAAAATGCACATAAATGAAATTAATATTGCCCCTGCATTTCACGTCTTTGCTGCTGCTTTTGTTGTCTTGTTAATGTGAGATCTTTGTCATGTACTGAAGAACCCCAAGAATTTCACCATTTTGGCTTTAGGGTATGAGGAGCCATGTACTGACCTCTATTGTACTTTCTGTTTCTATGTGGACCTCACATAACTATGAGCTAGCCTCAGAGTCTGGTTGAAGGTAAACCTTACAAAAGGATCAGATTTTTAAAAACAACCCAAGTTTTTCTATTTAAAATCAAAATTTTAAGAAACATTCTGCAAGTGTCACTGAGCCTAACTATACTGGTATTCAGAGGATAGGCTGCCACAGGATCTGAAACCAAAACAATATCACTTGACTATTGCTGATTTTAGATCCCTTAAAAATCCCTTAACTGATATTCAAATTCACAACTTTGAGTGAATTTAATGAATGCATCTATGGGAGGGTGACCCAAAAGATAAAATAACTGTCTGAACAGCAATGAGACAGAATAATCAAGTATAATGTTTTAAACTCCTCCAGGCTTCAGATGCTGCTGTCTCTATGAACTTAGGTAAACTTGCTTAGCTACTGTACAGGATGTACAGCATGAGGGCAGTCACAAACTAGCCCAGACCACTTTTATTAAGGCATCCCCTTTGTCCCTGTAGGAATATACAAGGAGATTGGGACAGCTTCTGGAGAATCCAGGGATATGCCCCAAGACATAGCATCAGGTACAGAAAGGTTTGATCCATATCAGATATCCAGCTTTATTGTCACAAAAGGTCTAAGGATAAAGGGATCTTTTTTTTTTCCTTTAAAAAATAAATTTGTCACAGAGGAATGAATTGCAGGATGATAAAAACAGAGTGTTATTATTCATCTCCTGCAATATAATCTCTCATTGCTTGGGCATTGCAAACAGCTTCCACTAGTCTTTTCAAGTTAAAGTAGCATCTCAATGTAGAAAACTCAAATTGAAGGCTCTTTATAGATTGAGCTTCCTAAAAAAGCCAGTGGCATTCCTTTCCCATGCCTGCTTCTTCTTGAGGAAAAAAGAACAGCAGCACAAAAGCCACATCCCTTTTCTTGTGCCATCTCAAGCTGATTTGTTATGGTTTTCTTGCTTCATTTATTGAAACTGGACATCACACAGGGCTAGGCTTACCTTTTTCCTTCCCTTGTTAAATTTTGGCTGACTGTATTTCACTATTCCATTATCACATTCCTGGTATCAGGCAGCTTTTTTCTGATGCTGATTTCTGGTGATTCATTGCGGAATTGTTAGACATCACATGGAAAATATTGAATGAGTAGCCCTCTGATTAGATGAGTAATTACTTTCTTTCTCTGAGTATCATACAAAGACAAAACATGCTACCATAAACGATGAGAGTAGGACCAAAGTTCCCAGTTTCAGTAACAACTGTCACTTCTCCCTTAGTTCCTCTCATACTCTCTTTCTCACCTTTAAATACTCTATTTTCACTGCAAAGGGCTGTCTTTCAAATCTCAAAGACAAGGGTATCACAGAAATCAAGGGAAGACAGTAAGTAACAAGATAAATTGTAAAATTCGGCCACTTGGCTGATTTTTGTGATGTAAAGGTGAAACTATGCAAGCACTGCTTTTCACACGGAGAGATTTGATTTTAAACAATACCTGACCAATTTGGGCACAATGATAATCCTGATTAATCCAAGGAAAAATGTTTTCAAAGACTGAAACTCGGCTGAATGATGCTGAAGAAGCAGCAGAAAAGGACAGGAAACTGCACCAAGAAGTGTCAATTATTCTGTTTGCATGACCTCCTGTGCACTGCCGCACAGGGGAGTCTCAACTGCCTTGGCAGTGCTATAGGACAAATAAAAATAATAAGAATTGAAGTTCATCAAGTTCCAAGGCTGAACCATCTGTTTGTGTGCCAGCTGTATTTCTCCGTCCCTGCATGGGAAGTTGTTTGAGAAAATAAAATCCTTTTATGCCTCGATAGGAGCTGACCACCTACAGATGCAAAGAAAGATTTTTTTGACTGTGTTCACATTAAGTTGACTCTAAAGGAATAGAAAAATCCCATTTAGGGTCTCTGTGGTAGTTAGAAACCATTAACAAATCCTGGGAGTTTCTTCAGTTTCCTGAAATATGAAATGAAATTATCATTCCCTCTTGCTCCCCATCCCAGCCCCAACTTTGTACTAATCACTGGTATGTGGGGAAAAAAATAATGATTTTGTGATTGGGATAGTTTTCAAGGATGAGTTCTGTTCTCAGGTGGGTGATGTTCTTGCTTTCTGTGGCCAAAAGAATGAACAACAGGGATCCTTGTTATATTGTTGTCAATGCAGATGAAAAATGAATGATCTTTGAACACTCAGAAATCCAGTAATAATTGTGGAGTCGGCCTTCTCTCAGATTTTATACTGGCTTTTCTCCCTGCCTCATTCCCATTCTTGCATTTTACCCTCACATTGATACACCTGAGCTGCTGCTTCCCTTGCAGGGCTGTTTGGGAAGCTCTCACAAAAGTTCACTTCTTGTTTCTACTGCCTGTTTGCTGTCATTTGTAAAGATTTGATGGGGAAGTGGTGCTGTCACTTGAGCTGCATAGCATTGCCTTCTCATTAGATTATTGATGGTTTTCTGGGGAATTGAGGCATAAACACAGCATCAAGAATGAGCTTTTATTATTGTCACTGAACCTGCCCTGAAGTAAAATCATCTGCTTCCCAGCTGGCTTGCAGCTCCACTTGTTTATAATTTTTCACCTGCTATTAAAACTTTGAGATGTATTCCTTTTTCACTCAATCATATCTTATTTTATTTTCTTTCGTTGCTCGTATTTTGGCATTTGGGGAAGAACAGGGAAGAGCAGCAAAACTCTTGCACTCTTATTTAACTTGCAAGAGCTAAAGGTGCAGGAAAATCTGTTTTTTCTCTGGCCATCAAGGTGCTGTGTGCCCTTGTCTCTCCAGTCAACAGGTCCACTGAAGTTATTAACTCATGGAATTATTTTGTTTGTCCATTTAATCCAACTCCTTTCAGACAATCAAAACTTTTTTCTCATTATATGTCTCCATAAATTACACCATAAAAAGTTCCCAGATTTTCCTGTGCTGATAGGAATATTCTTTCCAGAACAGACATTCTGCATATGTTTGGTTGGCTTAGGGTTTTTCATATTTTGATCAAACTTCTATGTTAGAACTTTATTCTGCATGCTTAGGCTTGTGTGTTCTTGCCTCAGTGGAGTCTCTGGTGGTGTAAAGACTTTGGACAGCAGCAGGCTTTGTGTAACATTACCTGGAATCAACACAGATTAGGTGTCACAGATCTTTTAGGCTGTTTTTATAGACTTTGGAATGATTTTTTATTTTTCATTTCTGCTGGAATTTTATAGAAATGAAATCTGGGCTTGCAGTGCCACATGACCAAAGCAATGAAGGTTTCATGAGCTGCTGACAGGCAGGAAGGGTACCTTGCCCACTGAGTAAATTCTATTGATGCTTTTGTTTAAAAATGAGGGGGTTTCTGTATATATGCACAATAAGCAGTAGTAATTATGTGCATTTGATGTTACTTCTACTTTATTTTTCAAACCCATAACACTGGCAGCAGCCAACCTTATGAGTCTCAAGAACGTGAACAGAGCAGGGGGTTAAGTGATCGTCTTTCTTCCCTTAGTTTCTTAAAATCACATTTTGGCCAGCTGTTCTGGTATTTGGTATTTCAAACCTGGTACCAGCCTTGAAGAGTTTCAAGGGTTAGATTTTGTTTCACCATCATGTCTGACAACTCACAGGGCTTGTGATTTTCTAATGCTTAAATTTAACGAAGCTTCAAGCTGGACTAAAGGACAATTTATTTTTACATGTTTGCCATATCTACTTCTTCCTAAACCTAAGAAACCTTATTTAATCCTAGTTCTTTCCTCAGCATAACTAAGTGAAATCCTGTCTAGTGCAAAAGGGCCCTGGATCTTTGCCTGTTCCCTCAGTCTTCTCCTAACTCATCCTATGGATGGACAAATCCATGGGAAATGAGCAGGAAGCAGCAGAGATCTGGGAGGTTCACATCCTCCTTGAGCAATCATTTCAGGACAAGGGGGTTTTAGGTTATTTTCCCTTATGATTAGATAGAGAGATATCACCTCTCCATGCCTAAAGCTAAGCCATGGCAGCAGAAGAGCAGGATTGCAGTCCATTCAGCAGATGCTGTGATCATGCTACACTCAAAACACCCCTTAGCTCACTCTAGTTAGAGCAGAGGTGCTAACAGAGAGGTGTTACCTCCCAAACCAGGGGGGCATTTACAAAAGTAGCTCTCCACGCTGTCCACGCAGGTTCCGCTGCCACAGGGGTTTGATTTGCAGTCCCTGATGTCCTCCTGGCAGAATTCTCCATCAAATCCACTGGGACACAAGCACAGGTATTCACCAAGGCCTGGAGGGTATTTAATATTGGTGACACATGTGCCACCATTGAGGCAGCTGCAGGGCTTCACTCTGACCTGGGGAAGGCAAAAGGGGATTGTGGTGATTCCTCTGAATAATGACAGCTGGGAGGTGTATTGTTACCCTTTAGGAAGGGAGAGATTTGTACTGCAAACATGTTATCCAGTATTATGGAAACTTATTTCTAACCAATTTCCTTTGTCTAGATAGATGGCCTTATACCCACTGTACTTATTTATTTGACTGAGAGCTCGACTTCAAAGGGATTTCTTTTTTCATCATTTAAGGGCACATTCTGACTTCTTATAAGGAAAAAAAAAACCCAACCTTATTTGCTATAACAGCAGATTTCACATCATATCTGAGGGCAGAATTTGTTCCTTATTCTTCAAAGAAGAAAGGAAAAATCTTTTCTCTTTGCCTGCCTGCCCACCTTCCTCTTTCACATTACAAATGGCTCCCAGGCAGGAACATGACTGTGGCATTCCTTATCTGGTCTCTCTCTTCAGGGAAGGGAGATCCATGGTTGTACTTTATGTATGTACAAGAACTGCATTTCTACAGATTCAAAGCTCTGCATTATCTCCCTCAGATAACACGGGTCTAGTTTGAAATATTTCCATTAAAGCCATATCTAGGCTCCAGTTTCCCCTCTGCTGTGTGGGTTCAGCAGATTGGTATTTTATTTTGTAGTTTGAATGAGTTCAAATAGGAATCTCTGTGAATAAAATCTTTTCTTCACAAAACCGTTCTTACATCAAGAGTCTGCATCCTGCTTTATTAGCTCATCTGATCATAGGATTAATAGTAGCCTATACAATAAAGACAAAGCCATGCACAAGCTCTGCCAAGAAACTTAGAGTGTGGAGTAATGGCATAAGAGCAAGACATCCTCTAAAAATATCATTGAGAATGAGTTATAATCTCCCTTTTATAGCTAAAGCCTGGTCTTTTATGTTATATGCTTTTTTTGTGCAATCTAGATGCAGAATGTGAATTTTAAAGCAGATTAATGAACCATTAAAAGGCTCTGCAAGAATGTTCTTTCAAACAGCAATCAATAGCACTCTCTCTTGTTCCCTGTATATATAGTTTCTATGTTCTCAGAGATATTTATTCCATTAATTGATCATTATTGCTGTGCTGGATATGATACAGTTATGAGGAAATAGCTGAAGCTTTGCTTTTCAAGACAGTAACAAATTATTGGCCATGATGACAATTGCACCGTTGTGTTGACGTGACAAACAAGTTTGTTTTGTTTTTCCTTTGAAGTGTTCTTTCCCTTACCTCAATGGAGTATCTGCTCTGTGCATTGCACTCATCTGACACAGTGAATTCAAAGCTCTGTGTTTCTTCTGAATCCACTTTCCAGAGGAGAAGGCCAGCAGGAGAGAGCCTGGCATCCCGTGGCCCAGCCTCCAAGATGAAGAGCACAGCTGACCCTTCTGGATCCACTGCTATTAGCTGGTAAACAAAATTCTCACCAATAAATGTCAGCAGCTGGCTGGAGGGGGCCTGGAACACAGGGGGCAGGTTGTCTAAACAGCAAAAATGAAACCGTGATTACATAAACTCTGCTTTCTTCCACGTAAAGATTCTCAGAGTTGGTCTTTGAAGGAATGCTCTCAAAGAAAACACAGAGATCATACCCAGAGGCTGATGGAGGAAGAGATTTGGGTGTTAGAGGCAGCAAATAGCTTTACCAAAAGAACACCTTTTTCTTCTCCTTGTTTTTGTGCCCTATATTGAATTTTTGTCCCGTCCTGCACTTTGAATAATTTTCATGTGCTATCTGATACATGGGAGTAAATAATGCATGGTTTCTATAACCTCCCCCTAGTCCCAATTCTTCCTAAAACTATAATTAGTCATATTTCTGATACTTACATACATATTTAATCCACCTACCATCCATCCATTTAAACATAAGTAAAATAATTCTCAAAATGTTGAATGACAAATGAATTGGGAGGGCAACTCAGAAGGAAAAATAAATTGTAACTCTTCCATTGAGAAGAGTCTCCTGCCTTTACCCACGAGGAGCAATTAAATGAGCAGTTTGAGTGAATTCAGTTGGACATTTCACCAGGAACAAAGGTCTTTTCTGTGCCAGCAGAGATGCATCAGTGATGCTGGGACTGTCCATCCCCAGTGACAGTGGTGTGTGTCATGTCACTGTTATTTCTAGGGTTGTTGTTTACATTTGGTATTTCCTTAATGAAGATAAACCCCCCTAATTTTACAAGGCTATTTAACAGCAGAAGATAAATGCTACCTGAAGATACTTCCAATGTACATAGATAAAGAGGACAAGATAGAGAAAATGATCACATTTTATAATTAGAAACCAAGGAAAAGTGAGATCAGTTGAGTACCCTGAGGTGACAGCAGCTCTTTCCAGGGCCAGGAATTTCATCTCCATGTCCTGAGCCTCCTCAGTCTCAAGGCATCTTTCCTCCTTAGCCAGCAGTGCAAACTGACAGGTATTGATATTTAAAGGAATTTTCTCACAATGTAATTTGACCATAGTTATGTCTAACTTAAAGCACAATTCTAATACTGAGGATTAATTTTAAGCCATGCTCTAACATTATGGACTATATTTGTGTTCTCATAAGGACTCCTTGCATTATGCTCATGGGAAATCATCATTAGAGGTTTTTTTGTGGTGCATATAATTTTTATCCAACTTTGCTTTTCGTAGCATGGCTTAGATGATGCAATTATTTAAATATGTGTCTCCTTTATTGCTGCTGTGCTATGAGAGCTTCCTAAAATGCTTGTCCAGCAGATTGTCCTGGCATAACTGTTGAAAGCTTCCATCTATTCATTTACCTTTCATTTCCCAAACACTAAAGCCATGGAGCCCATAAAAGTTGTGCCCAAAGTAATCAATGAAATATTGATGCAGGGTATGCATTTATGGATAAACACAAAGGTGTTAACTGAATGGATGGTAAGTGGAAGTGGTAGGCACAAAATAACATAAAATCAGATGTTCTGAAAGGAGTTTGTGGAGGAGTGTTTCTAATCCTACAGAGATCTGCTTGCCATCCAGTAAATATATATATACACTCTCCCTATTACTGCAGAACTTTCGAAGAAGTTTTCACACTTTTGAAAACATGTCTGACAAACTCTTTCTTCTAAATATTTTTAAACTTTGACATCATTTAAAAGTGAACCATGATACGTTTCAGAGTTTCCAAATCACTTCTAGTTTTATAAATTTCAAAACAAATGCATTTTTTTACATTTTAAACCATTTCCTGAATTTTAAAATCGAGCTCTTTTGGTATTAGTAATGAGTCTGTCTGTGTAACACTGAGGATCAGCTCATCCCTAGGGATGCTGCTGTTCTGGCCAACACAAAGGAAGGCCAGGCTGGATGTGGCTCTGAGCAACCTGGTCTAGTGGAAGGTGTCCCTGCCCATGGCAGGGGGTGGGACAAGACGACCTTTGAGGCTCATTTCAAACCCTTCAAAACTTTCTGTCATTCTTTGATTCTATGAGAGAAAGGAGGCAAGGTTTGTGAGTCACAGATAGTATCTCTCATTGGACTTAAATATTTTTTCTGGGGGGAAACACACAGCTTTCAAGTGGCTCTCTTTCAGATCTGACTTACCCTTAGGCATTTTAATTACTCATCCAAGTGACATCCAAATGGATTTTTAGTGGGCCAACTTTTGGGATGTTGTAAAAACAAACAAATGAAGCAGACTGGTTCTGTGACTCACGTACCTTTCTGTAATGTGCTTGTGTTTACAAAGCCTAAAATGCAGAGCAACTCTTTCTAGAAGCACCACATATGGATTTACATAAAAGCAGTAATATAATCTTTACATTGACCAGATGCAAACATGCTCATGTGAGGGAGGAGATGAGCTGTGAGGATAATGCTGCTGGACACACAGATTGTCTGTAAAGTGTGGGGTGAGCAATGATTGTTGTTTACACTGGGCATGAAGCCATGAAAAAACCATGATTTAGTCTTTATCCTTCAGGAGATGCCTCAAAAAAAGCAGCCTTCTCCATGACCCCTGCCTCGAGGGGCTGCACAATGAGCCTTTGGGTTCTGCGGCAGTGAAGGTAATGAGTGGCTGATCCCTATCACTTGGACTCCCTGGCAAGCCAAGCTCTGTTATGAGGCATTTCATAGGATTTGGCTCAGCAAAAGGAAGCAATTCTTCCAGACACCAAAAATATACACTAGTGTTTTAAAAACAGTATTTTCCCCAAATTGCCTCCTTAAAGATTTGTACCTGCGAGACTCTGATAGAGATATTTAGGGTTCATCACCTTTAGCTGACAGACTTGGGCACTGGCACATCAAATTTTAATTTTCAGGCATTTTTTCATTTATTAATCTGAGGTTTATCAGATTTCAGACAGATCAAGGTGCATAGTGCAGGCAATGACGTCTGCATTTCTGATGTACCCAATGATTCCCACTGCAAACAGTCCATGCACACTGATTCAGGTTAGCTAAACGGAGGAGTGATAAATTTAATAAAATGAGTCATAAATTCCCAGATAAGTGCTTCTAAATGGTAGAAAAGAACCCACTGTCTTACTTTCATTAACAGACCAGGTGAACTTTGAAATGTCAGGTTCACAGAGAAGACAAGGGCTTGTAGGGCTTGACTCTCCTTCACCGTAGCAGAGTCCATCTATGTTGCACGTATTTTCCTGAAAAAAAAAATAAATGGTGGGAGGTGAAGGCAATGAAAAAAAAAAAGGAATAAGAAAGATAAGAAATTAGCAATAATTTTTGGATATAAGCAGAAATTCACTTGTTTCTTGAAACAAGGAAACAGCAGCAATTTTAATGTTCTCTGCTTACAGCAAGGAAACTGGAAGTTTTCCAGTTCCAGCTTGGGATCCTCGTAGCTTTGACTGTTTTAGCTTAGGCAATGGGGTTTTTCCTTTGTCTTAGATGGATGATGGATGCAACAGAATTTGAATTTTCCCATTTCCACACTCCTGTGGGGTATGATTGGGCATTATTCCCAGCTGTGACTGTTAGCACAATGAGTATCAGGTATCCATGAAAGGTGAGCTGCACGAGACTCACAAAACCCGAGACTGGACAACAGCTCCATTTGGAATATGGCAATCCTGCTCTTCAGAAACATTTGCAAAAGCAATGCTATAGAAGCAGAGTAAAGGAGTGCATTAGAATTCAGGCTCCCACGAGGGAGGTGTAGGTAAGAGCTGATCCCATCCACAGTGTCTGGGTGGAGCAGAACATCCCAAGAGGCATTTGTGAGGTGATGCTCTGTGGGCACAGCAGCCTTTGGGCTGACCTGCTCCTCTCCCAGCTTCAGAATCCACCAGGGCCAGAGAGCCCTTGAGGGTCCCATGTGGGTTGAAGGCTCTTGGGTTATCTAAGAAGGGAACACAGGGATGTAATTAACAGATGTGGTTAAAGATTTATCCCACGGGAAGGTCCTGGGGAGGAGTTAGGCCTTGTAGCCAGTGTTGAGCTACACAGGCAGGTGGGGCTTTATGTGACCATGCAGATTCCCAGGAAAACATGGAATACTTCTAGGAACAAGGGGGATGTCCTTGTCACAGTGGGACAGCAGGGTGGACAAGCTACCAAACACCTTTTTCGTTTTCCTTCCTTTGTTTTTCTGAGACTCATCAGTGTCCTGTTACTGGCCCTGTGCTTTCTGTCTACTGCTTTACTGGTGTCCCAAACTTCTTTTGCAAACTGCATTAGTCAATATTTTAAATAATACCACTTTAGGGTAATGGGTAAGGTAGAGAAACAAAAAGCATTCTCATAACGGCCATGACATGATAGAACATGACAGACCTCCAGCATTAAAACCTGGATGTTAATTAGATTTTATTACATTGTTGTTTTCAAGGGCTTGCTGCTCTGATGGAAAAGAAAAAAAAAAAAGATGCTGCTTTTTTTTTTTTCTGATGTGATACAATGTGGTACAGAATGGGCTTCATAAAAGAACACACAATGTGGAATGGGCTGATAGAAAATGTCCCCTAATTGAAACACCTTTTCTGAAAGCAATTTAGGTGTTGCAGAGTAATGAAGAAGGGGTAATTAGACTGTGGTCTGATGCAATTTGAAGCCTGGTTCAAATATTTCCTTGAAGCATCTTAGAATAGAAATTACTATAATCCCTAGAGAACACCATATTGAGAGACCATATACATTTCTGAGTTCCAAAAACGTAAGAATAAGGAAAGCCTTTGACAAAAAAGCCCTCACCTTAGCTTTAAGTGAAATGATTCTGACACAATTATTTTAATCTGAAACAAAAGTGGTTTTGCCCTCAGTTGGGCTGTGTTGGGTTTCCCTGTCCTTATGTCTCTGAGGGCAGTGACAGAGGGACTTTGAGACATCCAGTTTGGGTCAAACTATCAGAAAGGCCTATAAAGTAACTTCTATTCCTACACTTACTCAGAAAAAAGTGAACTTTTAAAAATTTTTGATAACTGGTATGTGCTTGCAATCAGTGCAGGTTTTAAAACTGTATTTTCTCATTAGCATTAATGAGAACAGTGAGGCAAATGAGTTAAGATGTACCTGATTAATCTTCATTTTATTAAAAAAAGCAGACTGGTGGCCTCCTATTAATTCATACTTGCCTCAGGGCAGGAAAGCAGGATCAGCACATTCAAATAGCCCACCTAACACTCTCCAAATTTTTTTTTGAAGCCTCACTGCAAACCAGATAACTTGCTTAATGCAGATTTCTGGAAAAAAGAGAAGGGAAGATCTTTTTAAGGGATGTTACACCAATAATTCCACAGGAAAACAGAGGGTTATGGTGCTCTGCAGGCAGTTTCTAACACGTTGGCAGTTTAAACTGTAGCTCTAGACTTTTGGTTACGGTTTTGAAACTGTCAAAATACTATATGTGTGTACTTAGCAGTGTTTAATGCAAGCAAGAATGGTTTATGTTCTCTCAAGGGTGTTCTCACATGACAAAACCCGTATAACATGCATCTTTGTGTGCCTCTTGCTAAGGCAGAAAATGGGAATAGAAATGATATACCCTCGCCAAACAGGCTGGGAGAGGGAAAAGAGCAGAGACACTTCAGAAGGGAAGTGAAGCCTCTCAGGGCAGGCTCCTCGCTCTTATTTACTCCCACTAACAGCTGCAAAGGATAAATATTGCCAGCCATGGGCTTTCCTGAGGTGTTTGCATCAGGAAGGCCCATCATAAAGCACGCTCTATCAGGTGTTCATACCCCACGTAAATATGAAAAAGAAATAAAATATCTCAGACATGAGGCTGTGAAAGAGAACAGCAAAGTGTTGGGCTGTGCAGCTGATCTGTGAAATAGGCTTTCCCCTTCCAGAGCAGTTATTACATACAGCACATCAGAGGGAGGGAGAGGGCTAAGGAAGAGATGAACGATCCGTATTAAACCTTTATGATCTTTAAATTACCTTTAATTTACAAAGTCCGGTCGGATGGAATTGGCAGACCTGGCAGACCGCGTCGTACAGGGTCAGCACTCGGGAATTACTGTACTGGAAGCCATCGTTAGTGATCTAAATGATACAAAAATCATCTTTATAAGTAATAATGTTCCATATGGAGACTGTCTGCTCATTGTGGAGCACATAGCACTGCCCCCTTGAACTGGATGCGTGCCAGCAAGATAAATTAAACCACTTGTGAGTGGCTCTGCGAGCTAACAAATTGCTTAATGCTCCAAACTGGAAACTCTTCATTAATAACCAAAAGATCTTTTGGCTCAGCTGGCATTCAGCTTTCTGATTGCTATTAAGTTTTATCCTGAAGGTTCTTTTTTTTTTTTTTTTTCCCTGCTATCCTTATGGAAGTTGTACTCAAGTACTACAAGGGGGATTTCAAGGAGTTATGAAACACAGTTAACATTTTTGGCTGGAACTCAGAACCACTTTTTTTTACTAATAACAAATCAGTAAGTAAAATCCTTGGCCAGAAAGTGGGAAAGAAAAAAAAAAAAGAAAAGAATGAATGTGTATTATATAGGTTTATTTAAAATTAACATTATAAAATATACAAGGGTGGACAATATCAGAGGGAAACAGTCTCATTTCTGTGGAAGGTATGTTGGAGCAGCTCATAATGGGTACATGTGGATAATTCAGAAAGCTCTGAACATGGCCTTTTAAATATAAGAATGTTTGAACAATACAGAAGAGTTGAGCAAATTTATATTTTAATTTTTCCAATAAAAATGAAAATATACCAGAGAAGTGTGGATAAGTGGTTAGCTTTTGAGAATGCTTTGTGAGGCATCTTGAGTGGTGTGAACCACAAAGAGCACACCAAAACCCTGGGGAAGGCCATGCTGTAGACACTGAGGAGAACCAGCAGGAAAGCAAAGCCATTTTGTCAGGTATTTTTCAGGATTTGTCCTCTCAGAGTCAAAATAAAGCTGCTGTTTAGCAAATCTAAAAGAGTTTGGTTTGGATTCATCAGATACTCCTGTGTTTTCTTGCTATTAATAAACAATCCCCAGCCCTCTTCCATCTCTCCTGAGACCACAAAGCTGAAACATCCTCGGTCCCTTTGCAGGTGATCTTTACAAGACTGAGGCCATAAAGTTTTTGATCAATCAATAAACTTTTTCAGTTCACAGAAAGAATGCTAAGTTAAACTGAACAAAGATAACCAGAAGTACAAAGAGCAAAAAATACTAAGTTTCATAAAAAGCAGCAATTATCATGAACTGGTTGAAAGTTCATGGAAGATAATAGAGCAGATTCTCCCACAATGTCACATGGGGTGGTTCTCAGCTCAAAATGCACTGTGAGCTGAGTGTTTGTGTCTGCAGAAACCACCACAAGGACAGGCACCACAAGGATATTCACAATCTCAACTTGTGGAAGGGAAAAAACTTCTTAAGACTACATAAATGGGTCCAAAAATTCAGTAAAATTCATTGATCTAGTAAGATTCATCATTTTAAGGAAAATATTAGACTATAGTGTGTTGTATCACTGATAAAAATGCTTTTAAAAGAAATAAAGAATTTCTCCTGTAGTTTGAGAAAAAATTGAAACAGGCACCCACCCCATAGTCCTGCTCTTCAATGAAAGACTCTAGCAGCAAGACTTCCACTAAGAATTTATTATTCCTAATGCAATTTAAATTTAATTTAATTTCATTATTTTACCAGAGTGTACAATGTTGTCTCAATACTGGTGCACTAATAATAGGTGAAAAAATGGCTAGACAGGGGAAAATATGAAAAGCTGTAAAATTGCACTAATTGTTCTGTCTGAAGTGAGCATTGTGAGTGAAATGTAACTCCTGTAATTTGATTGTTTTTTCATCTGTACTTTTTCCTACACTCTATTATAAACTTCTATTTTGGTCTCTTTTTAGGATTGGGCTGGTTTATAGCTGTGTTAATTGCTTTTTCATTACTCATCCTAGTGATGTGGAACAAACATTTTGATGAGAACTACGCTGAGCAAACCTTAAATTTGTTTGGACCTTAAGAGGCAAAAACCCACTTATAGTTGGGTCTTGTCTGCTTGGGCATAGGTATCATCTGGAATGAAGGAGCTGCATAAATGCAAATGATATTCAGGAACTCTGTTTCTTCTGCCTCAAGTTTTTCATCCGTCATAAAATGATCTTAGCTATTGGCATCGCTCTACATAGATTTTGTATGAAACTTTCTAAAAAAAAAATGACAGGTGTAAAACTGTGAAGAGTTCAAATTCAGTTTTTGCCTCACTGAATTTTTTGTGATTTTTTTTCTATTCTAGACAAATACCTCAACAACTTAATGAAGAGGATGAGAGCTGCTTCCCAAATTAGATAAGTGCCTGCCAAGCTCTTTCACCTCTTCACCCAGGCATCTGCCAGGACAGCTCAAGTCATCTGCTGCCCAAGCATGGGTTTGGATTTTGATATCTCAATTAATTATGCCAAACACCCTGGTGTAGCCACATGTACTTTCTTATCTGTGTTCAGCAGCATGTCATGGAAACAATGGGCAAAATCTGAAACATAAATACAAGAGGAGATTAAATGGAAAAGCACTGAGAAGAGCTCCTGCTGTCCCAGTGCTGGTAGTGAAAACAGCTGTAGTGAAATTTTCCTGTTCCTTTGAAATTTGATTTAGGAAGGGGGAGAGATTCTGAAAATATTGAACAGTGACATTTCCAGAAAGAATTGTGTTGACTTTTGGTTCTGAAAAATCCTTTAGCTATGTTTTGAAAAGCAGATACATAGATACATAACCCAGATCATCAATAAGTCTTATGAGCTGCAATAAGTCTTAAGAGGAATTTTCTGGAACACGAATTTTTGAACACCTGTGGAATTAATTGAGAGTAATTTTTTATCTTGAAAAGCTCTATGATTTTGTACTCTGTGCTGCCATGTAAGGCCAGCTGCCTTTGAAAGTGAGCACTGGGCTCTGCCTTCCCAATTTGTTCATCAAAAGATCCACAGGACTACCAGATTCACGTGCAGACTGAGATGATTTAATTGAGCATTCGCTGCACAGCCATCAACCTGTTTCCTCTGCAGGGCTTGAAGGAGAGGGAAAGGGCAGAAATCTTACAGGTGCAGAGTTTTTCTGGAGCTTTAGTGTGTGGAAAGAGTTTTTGTAGCTGTTTTTGAGGGGAAAGAATGAGAAAAATTGTACAGAGACCTCCTCAGGGCTGAAAGGAAGCACTTGAACACAACCAGAATTGTAACAGACCTGTGTTGTGAGGATGCTGTCCTGGAGCACTGGAGAAACCTTCCTGTGCACATACCAGGATTTTAGCTCTTTGGCCAGGAACACCCAGGGTGTCTCCCTCTCAGATCCTTCCACCATGAGACAGCGTTTTATCTCACAGCTGGCAGAGTCCAATACATTTTTGGAGAAATTTTGGAGCCCTGAGCAGACGACCTTCCCTCCTGGTTCAGCCCTGTTGTGTGACGTAAGGAAGGTCCAACAACAGCAAACATTCAGGCTCTGCACCCACAGGGTTTTACCCTAATGTTCTAAACTCCCAAATCCTTATCTTTTTAAAATAAATAACTGCCTAGAATGACCTGCCAAACATCTTTGTGTGTCCCCCAGGCGGGTGGCAGCACGTGTCCCCAGCTGGGGTGCAGGAGGCTGCAGGGTGCAGGACAGGCATTAACACCGTGGTGAGGGGAGTGTTTTACGTGTTTCATTTTGCATGATGCAATTTTCAGAGCACATCTGCAGTCTCTCTACAATGGCAATATATTCTTCTCAGCTTCAGAGCCTTTAAAAGATCTCAGTCTTGGAAAAAAACAACTGATCTGCAGAAAATAACCATCAAGGCTGAGAGTGAGAGCAAGGACAGCAGGCATGCAGGGTGGTGAAGGCGCTGGTTTCCTGGGGATATTTAGAAAATATGTACCATTTTACAAAAAAAAGGGGCTAAAACTGCAGCAGAGAACCCAGAACAAGCAGATACTGCACATACTTTTTCCTTCAGCCATCCAGATCATGACTGTGACTGTGACATCCCAGCTCAATCCTGCCCAGGAGCCAGCCTGTGCACACACTGCTCACACATCCAGGGAGTCAAAGCTCTCTGACACTTGCTGCCTAATCAGGAGCTTGAGCTGGGGTTTTCAGAAATGGAATACTAGTGATTAACAATTGATTAGCACAACTGCATCAATCTCAGGTGATTACGTCTAGAACTGGCTGTAATTTGCCCTTTTAGATTGGCCACAGAGACACCTGGGTTTAGCTCATTGTTTTGGTTGGTGCAGTGGTTTTTTTTTTTCCTCTATGTGACATTAGTGTGAGTATTTCTACAGGCATTTTCATTTCTGAAAGGAAGCAAATTGTGCTTTGCATTTTAATTTACCATGACAACTGATTTTCTCTTTCCAAAATGTTTCTTAGAAACACGATAAAATTCCTACTTTCACTTGCCATCTTGCGAGCGGCTCGTCACCAGCCACAAAGTGCACAGCCTCTGTGATGGTCAGGAGTGGGATCTGGCAATCAACAGCCTCAGAGCTCAGAAAATCTGCTTTTGTGCTTTCTTCTTCTCCTGATATCCATCTGCCATCGAGATTCTGCAGTGAAATAGAGGGAGAGTGCAGAAATTTAAGGCTCATCAAGAGATTCCTGTTGTCAGTGTATGTTTATATTTCTGATCAATAATATAAGGCATTCCTGGGTGGTTTATTTAAAAGGAAACCTGCTGTTACTATAGCTACAGTAAAGAGAAGCCATGCTTAGCTAGGTGTGCAGGTGGTCCATTGATTTAGGAAGTGCTGTGGTCTGCTCTTGGGATGAGCAGCTGGGATGAGATAGAGTGATGTAATCGAGTAACTCTGTGTTTCCTGCAGGAGTTCAGCTCCTGGCTCCTTGTAGGTGATGTCAGCTGCTCCTCCTGATCAGCTGCACAAAACATTCCAACTTGGTAAGAGCCTATGGAGCCCTAAGGGGGCACAGCAAATCTCAGCTGTGCCTCGGGAGCATCAGTGCCAGCACCGACTGGGAGTCAGGCTGTGTGTCCGTTCTGAGGTGGATTTATGAGTTTAATCAAACATTTCATATCTAAGGATGCTGATCCACCAAATAACTCAGTTGCAGCATTGCCTGTGTATAGTTGTTTATGATAAAATTACAGTGCTAGCATAAGAGATGGGTTTGATGCTCATCAAAATTTCTGATTTGGTGTTGAAGTATGACTAAAAAAAATTCAAATAAGAACCTCTGTTACTGTGCTGAGGAAACCCTATATTCAACGACAAAATTTACCATTTAAATGTGTTTAGGAAAACAACCAAGTGTAGTGATTCCAGATGTACAAGATGAGAAATAATATTGTGATTTCAGGCTTCAGTGGGTTACAGAGCAGCTGAACCAAACAGGAGTCAAACAAAACTCTACAGAGATAATGAGCAAGAACTCATAGCTGTGCATTTCCAGGGAACCAGTCCTGGAAAAGTCTGAGCCTCTTCACCTCCCTTCACTTGTAGCAAACACATTGGTAGTGCGCTTGGAAGGTACTTGTAACCTGCTGAAGCAGTGGGGGAAGATAGCACAGATCAGACAAAAGATTTCTACATGAACATATCAAAGTTTGACTGTATCATCAATATTTTAGGAGCCAACAGGAGGCTGCTTACGATTAACCTGGTGACCTGGCAGTGCAGGCTGGGAGAGTCTCTGAATCCAAGGCCAAACACCCGGACCCTGCTGCAGTGCGAGGCACGGACGTTGCAGAGACCCCCGTTCTCCAAGGCTGTGATTTCCAGAGCTTGCTCTGCAAGGGTGAGATGGACACAGAGCTTTAGAGAGCAGCAGTCACACGCTGTTCTGTTCTGCTTCAGCAGAGATTGTGGTTGTTCCTGGTTGTTGCAGTTTAATACTTCTCCTTAGGGTCTTCCTTGCCTCCCTGTGGATTTCTCTTGAGCAGAGAAGTTGTCAGAAGGGGAAGCAGCAAACCTCCATGAAATATTGTCCTTTGCACCCAGTGCTGCAAGATGTGTTAGCTCCTGAATCAATTCACTGAAGATGTGGCTTTGTGCTAAAAGGTCTCCAGGGGTAAAACTTCTGTTGACCTAAATATCCAGTGGCAATACAGCTGCTGACCCAGGTAAGAGGGGTAACTCATCTGGTGACCCAGGTATGGAGGGTAACACATTGCTGACCCAGCCAACAGCATGGGAGCACAGCTGAGAGGACAAGGCCTCGTCCCATAGCATGGAGAAACATGGGAACAAGAGATGACCATGCCACCAGGATCCCTGGAGTGATAACAAGCAGGGTAAAAGCCAGTCCTATGTTTTTGTTTTGTTGTTTTTTTATTTGTTTTTTCCCCTAAAGTTTTGTGGGTGGTAAAAGGGTCCTCAAACTAAAGCTTTCTTGTGGGGGTTAAATCATTAATGCTGGCACTCAGCTCTGCATTGTGTCAGCACAAAGGTCATACACCAGCTAAGTTCCACTTAAACCCTGCACTGAGGCCTTAAGTAGAGCTTAAGTGATGTACAGCCTGTGCTGGCCCCCTTACAAGGCTGACTTTTACCCATTACTGTTTTTAAAATATTTTATGGTTCTCAGGTAAGGTTTCATTTGGGTTCTGTTGTACTTTGGATGTTCACCTTTAAAATTTGTTTATTGCTTTCACATTGGGGTTATTTCTACAGAGGAAAAATGAAAGTCTGTTGGATGTCAGAATTCACATCTTTAATTGAGAAAAATTATAATTTGGTAGATGTTTTCACCAGCTCTTGGGCAGCACAACACTCAGAATGGCTCCAATATCATACATCAATAATAGCAGTCAGTTGGGATCATGGCTACATATTTTCATTTATACTGTTTGTAGATCTAGTGGTCGGGAGAAGCCACTATGATGACAAGTAACAAAAAGCAGAACATTTTCTTCTTGTCTCCTGAACAACACTTGATAGCAGGGGCATGACCAGGAGCACTGGGAGGGATGTTGCTCACCCTCAGAGTGGAGTCCCAGTTGTTATCCCTGCTTAGCTTCCTCTTCCCTGCTCCATCACCACTGCTCTGACAAAGCAATATTGCTCATCAATTTTCTCTGAGCTGTAGCTTGGCTAAAACAGAAGCTCTCCATCACCTAATATTTTAATAGTACCTTAGTTGAGCTCTGATTTGAGGGGCAAAATGCCCTGAGCAGAGTTGATAACGTTCCTCAGCATCTTGCTGTTCCTTTAGGGCTCTGCCATTTGGGCTGTAATTAGGAAAAATGCTGTTTAAACACTGCCATCCCACCAGATTGCAGCCTGGAACAACAGAGCTGCATGACTCGTGTTTTTCCAGAGAAAAGAAGGAAGGAAAGCAATATAAACATGAAACATAATGAAAAGACTTTTTATTCCCCCTCCACTTCTGAACTGCTTTTAGCTTTTCTTTAATTTTTTAATTGATTTTATTGCAGCAGTATTACCAACACTGCTGGACACTTTGCAATATTTACAAGAAGAGAAATCGTTTAACACAGCTTATCAGCTTTCATCAGTTACTGGTGAGTTCCTGTAATGTACAAAACTATTAGTCAGATGTGGTGACTGCTTTTGATAAATTGCTTTCTTCTGTGGTTAGTGGATAAAATTAAAAAAAAAAAACAACAAACCGGCTTCATTATGTTTTTCATGAGATTTTAATAGTCAGCCCCACTAGTACTGAGGTATCTTGGATGGCATTAATGTTTTCATTAGCACTGCAGATTTTCAGGCTTCTGTGGGTGAAGCAGAATCTCAGAGCCTGGGAAGGAGTGAAGCCCAGGAATGTGCTCCTGCAGCCCTTCCTGTTCCACGAAAGCACTCCCAGCTCAGTTGCTTGTGGATTAAATCCCTGCACTTCCCCAAGGGTTTCCTTACATCTTTATGGCCACACTCCAATGCCAGGGTCAGGGCAAGATTGCCCAGCCCCAGTGCTTTGCCCAGTGACTCCCAGTATCAGCTCTGCATTTTGTATTTATTTCTCTCAAACCATTCTGTACACACTTGTCAGGTTTAACCCCAGCCAGGAGCTGAATATCACACAGGCACTTGCTCACTGCTCCTCCTGGCAGGATCAGGAAGATAATCAAAAGGGAGAGAGTGAGAAAACCTGTGAGATGAGTTTAGGGCAGTTTAGTGGGAGAGAAAAAGAAGAAAATACAGTAATGATAATGATCATGGTAAAATAATTAGAATATACAAGTGATGCACAATGCAACTGCTCTCCACTTGCCAAGAGCTGCCCAGCCAGTACCTGAGCAGTGATCCCTGGCCAGCTTTGCCCCCAGTTTATGCACTGAGAGTGATGCCATATGGAATGGGATATCCTTTTGGTCAGTGGGGTCAGCTGTCCTGTTGGTGTCCCCTCCCAGCTCTCTGTGCATCCCCAGATACTCGCTGGCAGGGCCTGAGAGTCTGGAAAGTCCTTTTCTTGATATAAACACTGCTTGGCAACAACTAAAAACATCAGCACCTCACCAACGTGAAGTCTGATGGAAAATAAAAGTAATTGTAATGTCTCTTTTTAAAAGAAATGAATACTAGAATTCAGCCTTCAGACCTCAGTGTAGCCAGTACATAAATATTGACAAGAATTGTTATTTTTATCTGTTTTTTTAAAGGAGCTGTCACATGTAATGGGGGTAGGAATTGAAGGCAGTTGGTTTTAATGAGGGTTTCTGTCTGTCTTCTCCTCTGCCTTCCAGTGTTGTTGCATATTAGCCAGTTTCAGCCAAACAGGAGAGGTGAAATCTCTGTGCCATTGGCTCTGGAAAAGTCTCCTGGCAGTGATCAGCTGGGCACTCAAACATCCAGCCCCTGTTCTTGCTGGGGGTGCAGGGATCGAGCTGTGGTCCATGGTAGTGGAGGGGTGGGTGGCAAGCCCAGAGAGCTGCTGACATCAGGAGGAAATATTGGAGAGCCTGAAAAACCTCAGCAAAAGAGCTGCAGGTGGTTCAGCTACAGACTGGAGGGAAGAAGGACAGGAGCAATAAAAAGAGCTGGGAAACATCACAAAGATAAGAGTGAGAGCAAAAGGGCAGGTATGCAGAGAAAGCAGAGGTTGTGGAGACCTGGGGTGGATGTCTGATGTCTGTAGAAGGGCAAGTTAGAGAGGAGAGAAATCTGTGGGTAATCAGGCAGTTCCTGGAAGGAGCTTGTAAAAAGCATGAAATATTTGAACATTAATAATTTATGTTTAAGGAGTGTGAATGTCAAAATACAACAAAATCCAGAGCAGAACACCCTCCTTCCTTTCTCTGTATGGCCTATAGGCCAAAAGTGTGCTTTGACTTTTGCTAGTAGATTAAAAACTGAAGCTCAGGATGGCACCTGGGGCTCAGACAGGGTGCAGCAGTTATGGAGGAGGATTTAAGGAGCTGTGTGTTCACATCTCCACTGGCTCAGGCACGGCCATCCAACTGCATTTCCAGTGCCGTCTGTACACACAGCAAGTAAAAGCCAAAAATTGCATCTTTCACCTGGCAGAACATTGCATTGGGACAGTGATGCACAGCAGGAAATGTTGAGGAAAAAAAGCAAAAAAAAATTTGTGTTTTAATGAAACTGTCTTGAGATAAAATGGAGAGAAGGGTCTGGAGTTGAAGGTGGGAATCTCAAAGGCCTCCAGACCTCAGGTGACAGAATAAGGGATCTGCTCTCTTCGGTTTGCAATGCTTGAGTTGTGTTCCCCTCAAGGCACAACACATCCCTTGCCTTCTCTTCCTTCTTCTCCCATCTCCAGTAGGAATTTCCAGAAAAGAACAGTAAATTCAGAGTTGGTGACGGTGTGGTTTCATTCTGTAATCATTGACATGAACTGATCCTGTCAAGGAGCACAGGCTAAATAACAGACTGAACCCCCCCACATAAACACATGGTTGGGTTTACAGATATTTTCTGCAGTGTATTATGTAAACAATAGGCACAGTTGTAGAAGTGAAATGAAGACAATTGGCACAAAATCAAGGATATTGCAAAACTACACTTATTGAAGCCTTACTGATGGATTGAAATGGTTCATGTTGGATTTACATTTGATTAGAAAAGTGTTGCACCACAAATAAACTTTCTTCTGCAATGCTTGAAAACTATATATGAGGCTTTGGGCTGGAGCAGCAGACCTGAAATTGAAACCAGCAAGAATTTTGTTTGAATAAAGAGAAGGAAAAGAACTGCCCTGCTTTTCTTAAAGGGGATGCAAATAAACAATCCAAGCAATGAAAAGCAAATCAAGAACCAGATCATAAGTGCTGGGTTGGGTTAAATTTTTGCTGAAGTGCAAAAATAAATGCTCCATGATGCCCATTTGCCCCTTCCTTGGAATCAGGTAGCAGATTGAACAATTTTCTGTGCCAGAGCCAGCTATGAGGGTTCTGTATCAGAGCAAATTGATGCTTAATTACCTCTACACCTTGGACAGAGCAAGTCTGAGTCTGCCTTCATTCAACTATTTGCACATATATTGTATTTCTTTTGTATATAATGTTATTGTGGTAATCACAGACACAATCATCAAGTGCATTATCCTGGAACTCTTGCTGTCCATGACCCAAAGCTCATTTGAAAATCCTCCCTAAGGAAAAAAATCATCAGCAGCCATATGCTCTTTGCCAGAAGTCTAACACATCAGTGACCTCCCTGGCTTCTGAATGAAAATTGTGTTTTTTCCTGCTTCCAAAGCCAGGTCTCAGAGGATCAGAGCAGCTGAAGGAGCTGCTCTCTGTTTAGTCTGGAGAGAAGGAGGCTCATGGGGACCATCTCTCCACAGCTCCCAGAAAGGAGGCTGTGGCAAGGTGTGGATCGGTCTCTTCTCCCTGCTAGCAAGTGACAGAACAACAGAAAAGGGACTCACATTGCAGCAGGGGAGGTTTAGATGGAATATTATGAAAACTTTCTACACTGAAAGTGTAGTCAAGACTGGAATGGGTTTCCTAGGGAAGTGGTGGACTCACCATCCCTGGGGGTACTCAAAAGCTATGTAGATGTGGCACTTGGGGACACGGTTTAGTGCTGGGCTTGGCAGTGCTGGGTTAACGGTTGGACTCGCCAACTTAAGGGATTTTTTCCAAGCTAAACAATTCTGTTTCCATAGTACCAAACTCTAGATCAATGACCCTTTGCTAGAATGGAGTGAATCTGCTTTTCTGCTTTGAGGGTCTCTGGTATCCAGCATGGATTGCAGAAATGAGCCCTGGGAGAGTGTGAGGGAAAAAGCATTTTTACAACAACTCTCTGCAAGTGAGAAATGGCCTGGCTCAATTTCACACTGAAAGCATCCATGTGCTGCAACAATATGGTAGATTATTTTTTCCTTTAGAAATCTCACTATGACATTTGAGGTTTATTTAATCCTTCTATTTTTAAAAGGCTCGCTACCAATGTACTTCAGCAATAGAAAAGAAGATTATTGTGCTGTTGACTACAGAATATTTCTTCTTTTCAACATGGCCTGGAGAGGTGACCTCAAGTAAGGTTCTGATTGTGCATTCATGGTGCTCACTGGCACACCAAAGCAGGGCTCAGTTTTTGTCCCTCAATGGCATTTTAGGGCAGAACCCTTGGCAGCATCTTGAGGTTTCCTATGAGTGAGTGCAGTGATGGCATGAAAAGGCATCATCATGGTGTCATCTTGGTTCTTGTGTCCACTCTAGTGCCAAATTAATTGGTTTTACTAATTTCCTCATATTTAATGTTACTGGATTAGATTAAGTCTGGTTATTACACTCGGGGTTTTGTTCACAATTGGTTGAAAGTTCCATATCTGGTGGATTGTGGGCTCTTTACACAATAAAATATGATGTAAAGGCCTTAAAAGTTTGCTCTGGATTTTTGGCTTTGGTCAACTTAAAGCAGAACTTTGAGTTGTTTTCAAGTTTTAATTCTAGTTTATAAACTGTTGTGAATTTGTTGTTTATCTTGTATGTGCATTGTGAGTATCTGGAGGAGGTCGTTTTTTCAGGGCTTTTTGTTCTCTTTTGGATTTAACAAGATTTAAGGCTGAAATTTCCTGTGATACCTGTAAACAGCCTGATGTAAATAAGTTGTAGGTGTGCTTCTGGGGTGCCTGGCTTTGGTAAGTTTGAATCAGACCTATAATCTTTTAAACTTTTCTAGCAATTTAATTCTATGTTCTTCAGAAAATGGTTTTGTTTAGCTACATGTTTCACTGGACTGTTTTCACTGCTTTGCATTAAAGCAAATAAACCAATCTGCAGAAAAGACTAATCTCCCTGATCTGGTTTGCAGGGAATAGTATGGATCACTGAGCATGCAACCTTCCATGCCCCTTACCACGAGGATCTGATATCCTTTTAAAATTCATTTTCTATTGACTTTGTAACTATAAAGCTAATAGTCCTCTTCCTGCTCAGCCAGGTCTGTGCCTCGAATGGAAAGAACTGGGACTTGAAACAGTAGATTAAAGCTGGTATTGATGTTTGCCTTTTCAGATGCTTGTTTCTTGCATCTGCTCCAGCAAAAACTAAAGTAAAACTGCTGTGAAAAGAAGAAAGGCTTCAAAACTAGCAAGAACGTCCCAGTCCCTGAGAACTACCCACAAATATATTTGATGTGACTGAGAAAAATGTTTCTCTGAGCAGAGTATGTGGGTGTCAGTGAGGATGCATCAGTGGTAGTTAAAGTTCATGCATTTTTTCTCTTTTGATTCTAAACTATTTTTCTTTCCTAAATTTTGTAGTTCTTACTAAAACTTTTGTGGCTGGAGGTGTTCATTCCTCTAAAAGAACAAGAGTGCTATTCTCAAAAAAGTGACAACTCCTATGTTCAAAAATTGATGTTTTGACAAGTAATTGCAAAGCTTGATATCTAATCATTATACCTTTTAAAATTATGTCTGCTAATACTGGCTCTGCTTTTAGCCTGAGAAGAATGTGTAAATTTTTATGGCCCAGACCTGAAGATACTATAGAATAATTTTCATCATATAGGATGCTCCAACTCCCATCCAACCTGGCCTTGAACTCTTCCAGGGATGGGAGATCCACAGTTTTTCTGGGCAACCTGTGCCAGGGCCTCAGTGATGATGAGGACCACTCCTCTGTAGGTGGCTGGGAGAAGGAAAGTGTGTTTTGTAAACAAACATCTAAAAGATACTTCCCCCAGTTTTCTTTCAGTATCAAATCATAAATTGCTTTAACTAGGAAAAAGCTGACTAACTGAACACAATGTAATCTTGAAATGCATAATATATATCTTCATATTTATTCTTTATCTACTTTCCAACATTATTTGGTAAGCTGGGAGAACAAAATTCATAGTAAGTGGAGATAACAAGTCTCAAAAGAAAAGTTTTCATTTTTCTCATTTCAGAAGAACCTCTTTTATGGAGTATTGATATCTTAGTGAGAGTTCTTTAATGTCAGGTTAAAGGAAATTAGAATATATCCCTAATATCTTTAAACCCAGTGTAAAGAACACAATCCCAGTGGGATGGGAGCTGTGTATTAAAGTGTGGTTTATGCTGCAATGGTACATAGAGATCTGCTTGAAATGTTCCCTGCCTTAGAGAATTCATTACTGAGGAAAAATGTATTTGCTAGAAACAGATGCCCCAGCTTCTAAATTTCAGTGAAAGAACACTGCCTCACACCCATCAGTTGTCAAGTGAGCCTGTACACATGAGAGGGAACGGGGAGGCTACAGGCAGTGGAAAGTTTCAAACCTCCCTCAGTTGGATAGACAGGAAAATTCAACATTGTGGGATGTAAAAGTCAACAATTAGTGTGAGAAAAAGGGAAAAAGAAAAGAAGACTTTTGAAAAAGAGATCTGGTTTTTATCTTGACAGTGTAACTTCATCAAAGTGATAGGAACTGTGAATTTGTTAATACTATGTCCACCAAAGTCAATGGAATTGTTATAATGGAAAGCAGAATTAAGTCTGTGACTTACTATTTGAAAAGAAAAAGGGCTTTTTAAGGAATAATGCAATTTAACATTTTTTGAATAACAATAGTACTCTGTTTGGTGAGAAAACTTTAAAACAGTAGGCATGGTTTTTGCTGTTCTCACAAGCACGTTTGGCTCTTCTTATAAAATCCAATTTTGAAAAATCAATGGAATTGCTAAAGTGTACTGCATCCTCTCTGCCACAGAGCATGTTTTGCCATATTAACAAAAATCTTGGTTGTTTTTTCTTTGTTTACTAACTCAAAAGATCTGAAAAAAAAATGATCAGTTCCTGTGGAAAGGGTCACAGTTTCTGGTAACTCTGTTTCTGGGGCCCTCGTGGTGCAATTAAATGGAATTCTCCCTTGAAGGTCTGGTCACCACAAGCCGGTCCCAGCCACAGAGAACACCAGCCTTACACACAGTGAGTAATACTTTTCATTGTAGATATCCTGGGGATTTAGGAAATGGATTATATTTCCTTTGAAAAGTCAAAGATGCATTCTTTACTTTGTGTAGTCTAATTTATGTAAAGACAGTGTCTACTAAGCCAATACCCCCTGATGGCTCCCTCTGCATCACATCAGCAAAACACATATTGAAAATGCCAAAACATATTCATTTACTTGACTTCCTAACAGCTCTTACATAATCATTATGATCTGGAATTTAAAGATCACTGAATTGATTCCAGTGGGAGAAAAGTATTTATTTCAGTCAGTATCCTCCCATACAAAGTCTCCAAAGCAGATTGGAGTTTGATGCAGACAACTGAAATATTCTGCCCCCTTTCACCTGGGGATCCTGAAAAAATTTAAATATTTTCTTTCAATGTCTTCCTTGTGCTTTGTCTTTGAAAATGAGGATTAAGCTTAAAAATAAATCCCAATTACATAAACAGTGAGATTTCTACAATGTGTACCTGACATTGCATTCCTGGTCTGATCAAAACCCTGAGTTTATTCTTCCAAGAGGGAGAGAGATTTTCCATTGGAAGACCCAGCCTGAGGAACTGTAATAGCTGACCTCATATTTTGCTCATTATATATATTTATATTTAAAAAAAAAAATTGCATGTTGTAATTCATATTATTTAATTACAGCACATGGACAGGACCCAAAGCAGACTGCTGAATTCAGAAAGGTCTGTAGAACCACTCTAAAAATAACAGGGTGTAATCAATGTAGCTGCTGTGGCAGATGGGTCTGGGGGACCTGTGCAGTTATGGTTCACAGCTCTGAAAATGCAGTTGGGTTCACAGCCACTCTTGATAACAGCAATGAAATGCATTGATATGAAAATGGGATATCTGTAAGTGTGGTAGGTGAGTGTTCCCTTCTCACCTTCTCACCATCATTTTTTTTGCTCGCTTTGATTTCTTTGCTGGTTAGTTTTTTTTCCTCCCCAGAACTTTCCACATAGAAATTTAAACTTCAAGTGTCATTACTTCACTGAAACTAATTTGTCCTTATTATTCCTCATTACCTTTTATCTTGTAATTGCTCTTTAGAGCTTCATACAATCTGCATATTACATTGCTCTATGTGTGCTTTACTAGTCCCGATTTTTTTTAATAAGCAACATGGTCAATATATACAAATGGTAAGCACCAACCTGATTTGCTATCTGCTGTAATTGGATTCTGCCTTTAATTACAGGTGGTAATGACATTTTAAGCACCTTATACAGGTGTTGGGGAGGGGGGTGGGGGTTATGAAATGTTAAGGAACATTAAGAAATTCTAAGCTTCTGGAGCGCTGCCAAATTTCAGAGGTGCCTTTCAACTCCAAATAGCGATTTTCATGTGAGGATAATTATAGCTCTGGCCACCTGGACTGCTCCTGTTGGAGTCAGGCAGAGCAGAGGAGTAAGCCTGTCTGCAAGCCACACTTTGCATCTTCTCCCTTTAATTGTGTTTTCATTTAAAATTACTCAAAATCTATTATAGCCTGTATTCTGATTCCTAAAAATACTGCAGGGCCATCTTTTTGTGTGTTTGCTGGCCAAAATCAGTGGCAAAATATATTGTTTGGCAGAGTAACTGAGGTTGGGTGACCTTGAAAAAGGTATTTGAATTATGTTGATGGCCTCCTTGATCTTGGGGGAGTTTTAATTCACATCTATAATTCCAGCTCGAGAAAATTAGATGGAGATTTGTTTCGGAGCTGATGGGAAAATATATAGCCAGCAAAAGGAGCTGCCTTCTCCTTCATTACTCATGTAGCTTTTCCTGGAAAATAACTTTTCCCTAGCAATAGCACTTAAAACTCAGCATTCCTGAGATCAACACATATTCTCCTGTTTCTTCTCTCCTGACTTTTTGAAAAGAAAGTGAAAGAGACAGCACTTTTATATGTCCTGCAGGAACCTAATTCAATTCTTAATTTCTCCTCCTTTCTTTCCCTTCCTACAGACCCTCTACTTATTAGTCACAAAGCCCAGGGGCTTATCCTGCCTGTGCTTGCACAGTGCAGATTTCCTGCCAGCCAGGCCAGGATTCCTGAACTCCCAGTGAGAGGGCTCAAGCTGCTCTGCCTTGGACAGTTTATTTCTGAGATTGGTCTGAGATTGATTTATTTCTGAGATTGATCTTAATTCTCCATCCCTAATAACCTACTCTGGTGTGAAAGCCTGGCTTTAGTGATGTCAGCAGGACCTTGTTTCTGAGTGCTACCAGTCCTTTGAAGTGACATTTGAGAGGTTGGCTGTTCCTGTGTGGTACTGCTGTGCTTTTCCCTGGAAAGAGGTGTCCCATCCCATGTGTACCTTGGGATTTGTAGGGGAACAGCCCTGGGGGTGCTTAGCCTGAAGAAAAGAAGCCTCAGGGGGAACTTTATTCCTCTCTGCACTACATGAGAGGAGGTTGTGCTGATGGGGATTGGTCTCTCCTCCCAAGTAAAAAGAAATAGGACAAGAGGATCTTGCTGTCATCACCAAGAGATGTTTAAATTGGATATTAGGGAAAATGTATTTACTGAAAAGGTCATCAGGCAGCCCAGGGAAGTGGTGGAGTCACCTAAGATGTGCCACTTGGGGACATGGTTTAGTGGTGAAGGTGGCAGTGCTGTGTTAAAGGTTGGATTCCATGATCTCCCAGGTCCTTTCCAACCTAAATCATTCTATGGTGTCTATGTAGAACATTTCTGCATGTGAAATGTGAAAACAAGCAAATGTCTTTAAAAATATTCTGGATGAAATTCAAAAATCAAGAACTACTAAAGGTAAAGCTCTCATGGAGGCTTGTCTTGATTGACTGTACCAAATTATCTAGATGACCTTTTCTAAGTATTATAATGTCAGGAAGATTGGCATGCCAGAACTAAGATTTTATTTCTCCTTACAGGGCATCTGACTTCTGGATGTATGTATAGATCTGCTTTATATTGCATTCACAAGATCAACTAATTATATATATATATACATATACATATATATATACACAGCTTCTCTATTTTTGTATATATAGAAAAATATTCTAAATCACTAATGAATGAATTCATAAACAGTCTTTAATGATGGACCTCATTGCAGTTCATTCCATTGATTCCCTCTAGACTGTGGCAATACCTTTTCCTCTCCATAGTTAATGTTGAAATGAACTTTAATGTTGAAATGAACTTATTGTGTGAAGTTTTCTCATAACTTCTCTGGACTTATACCAAAGACAAGGGAGAATATCCTGAAAATTAACCATGCCAGCTGTTACCTTGATTTGAATATTTCTGGGTTTTTTTATTCTCAATTTTTCTCTAACTCAGGAAAAAGCATTGTCTAGACAAGATGGCCCAGCACCCTGTCCAGCTGAACCTTGAGATTGTACAATGCAAAGGCAGCAAGAGACAGACCAAGCAGTCAGGGCACAGGAAGGCAATGACTTTGGGGGTGTTTGCCACAGCTGATGTGTGTTTGTTTTCCAGTTCTCACCTCCCTGTGCAATCTCAGGCTGAGCTCTGCTCTCTGTCCTTTTTTCTATTTGATGTCACAGCAAGAAGACAAGGTGCCATTAGCTTTTTCTTGAAAGGTCATATTGAAGCTATTTTCCTCTGATCTGAGAGATTTCAGCCATAGCTAAACAAAATTTTAAAATTTGCTCTAAGCAAGACCCCTAACCCCTCTGTATCACAGAGAAATGAAGTTAAACATTGAATTGTGTGTTGGACAATTGCTTCAAAATTGCTCAACTCACTTTCTAGTCCCTGGTGTCAGTTATTTTCTATGTGAAAGAGAATTAGTTCCTCCATATTTGGGAAGTTATTCTGCAAATTCTGGTCTATCATTGACAAAAAACCCCCAGATGTCAGGATATAATTTAACTGCTTTAAACTCATGAAAGTCATGTTTAATGTGAAGGACAGGGTGATATCATCCCTGACAATAAGTGCATTGGGGTATCAGATGTGCCACTGGGCTCTGGGGGCTGGCTGGAGATTTGGATGTCTCAGCTAAGCCATGGTGACTGACCCTGGATGTGACCTTTGCCTGTCCTAAATACAGACTATGCATCACAGAAAAAGGCTTTCCCTGGCATTTGGGATGGCTTAAGAGAGCAGACCTCATCATTTCAGTTTAGCTGAAACACTGTGGCTCCTTAAGCTGCAGGAACTCCGCTGTAGGGCTGAGCCTGAAGTATCTCCTTGTCACTTCAAGCATGAGCTTATGTGGTTTGCTGAGGCAGAGTTTCAGATTCTGAAATCACCACTAACATTTTTGCTTAGTTTAAAGCACTCTGAGCACTCACACTGGAATCACCCTTTGAGAGGCTGAGCTGTAAAGAGGAAGCAAACCCAGTGGGACAGTCTTCTGCCTAAATGTAATTCATGAATATGTTCAGAAGCAGGTCTGCAGGTTTGAGTATATCCTGTAGCTATTTGATGGCTTGGGCAAGGTTACTTGTTCATTTTGTCACTTTTAATTTTGTTTTTTTACTTGTACAATGTTTGAAATTAATGTTCAAACTTTATTCTCTGTGGACCAGAAAAAAAAAAAAAGAAAGACGTATCTCTAGACTGTTTACATGAATATTGACCACAAGGTGAGCAGGACACTCTTTTTTTTGTGAGAAGCCTGCTTGTCAGCATGCCAGTGATAGATCAGATGTAAAGAAAATCACTTCTGCAAAACCAATTTGCTAAGGGGCTTGTAAAATCCATTTTTAAAAAGTTACTGAGGCAAAAAAGTGAAGGACCAGCCAACCAGATATTTTGATCGGCCCTTCAAGGTCAAAACCTGATTACTAATTCATCAAATACCTTACTGGTAGCACTGCTTGGAGAACAAACAACTCCGTGCAGATGTTCTACCTAATAGTTCCAGTATGGAAAGAATGCTTTACTCACTTTTGGCAGTGCTGCAGTCGTAGGAGCCGTGGCCTTGGAGGCACTGGCAGCCCAGTTCCGTGCAGTGCCCGTGCCCATTACAGAGCGAGGGGCAGCGGAGAGCAGTGAGGATTTCCTCTCGGGCAGCAGATGCCTGGTTTCCAGCAGGGAACTCTCCCTTCCTGTTTTCCAGCACTCTTCTTTCACACTCATTTTCCAAAAGGGCTATCAGTGCCCTCACCCAGGCCACGTCGTCTTTGAGCTGCAGGTCCAAGAGGCAAATATCGATCGCCTCATCCAGGTGTTTTGCCAGGAGGCCCTTACACACCAGGCCAATGGTGGAATTTGCAAGAATTTGGTGGCAAATCTCCTGAGCTTTGGTGGCAGTCAGGCCGTTGGGAGTGGGCCATGACAGTGGAAATTTCATCCGAACCCCTTCAAAGTAGTCCTCGGGGAAAAAATATGCAAAGCCCTTTGAATCTCTCTGGGCTGGGCCATGCAGTGGGTGAAAGGATGAGTATTCATCATACTTGTCTTGCCTTTTTGCTTTCCTTAGGTCTCCTGTTGGTTTGGTAGAGTCAATGGAACTGTTGCTCTTCATGGAAACATTGTGTGGGAAGGGTTTTAGTGGGGCCTCAGGGCTTCTTCGCTTTTGGACTGATTTAGAAAAGTATCTTCGACCAAAAGTCTTGGTGGGTGGTTTCTCATCTTTTCTCAAAGTTGACTCTGTTTCTGCATGAGTGACAAACTCAGATGTGACATCCAGATATGGGATTGCAGAGCTGTGATCCACATGGTCATGATGGCAACCAGAGGGCTGGGGGGAAGGAGTCTGAAAGGCATTTTTTGGGTTTACCATGGGCACAGGCTTGGTGCCCCCCTTCTGGCACCTGCAGAAACTTTTCCTTTGCTTCCTCTCGGAGTGTGCTGGAGTCTTGTCAAATAAACTCTTCCCAGGAGGAATTCTGATTCAAAAATAAGAAAGGATTAGAAGGAGAAAACTTTCAACAAATCAGTCTGTCGTGCAAGCAAACTTTCTTTCACTGAGGCTAGGTTAAGCATAAATTCAAATCTACAAAAGTACTTGGGAAAATACTCAGGTTTAACCTCTGTTTTCTCCAGTCTCTTTTGCACTACCTTTCTTGAGTTGTCCAGTGTTTTCTAGCACCTCATGGAGACTTTTTAGTACCAGATGTTTAAGTGGTTTGCTGGAGTGTTGCCCAGTGCTTGACTTCTCTTTGCAGGGCTTCCTCTGAGGTGCAGGTTACCTTTTGCGTATTATACACGAAATTAGGACTTGGGTTTGTCCCTGGGTGACCCAGCTAACTCTTGGAGAAAGACGAAAAGGTCCTATTTGTTTCAAATCCTATATTATGAAAATCATCTCTATCTGTGTGCCTATTTTCTCCTTATCAACAGTTTCCTCTAAGATGTAGATTGCTAACTTTTCTTTTAAATATCTTCCCCCTCTTTTTAATTTTTTTTATACTTAATTTCATTTTTTCCTCTAACTAGAGTTTTCTTCGATTTTTTTCTTTAAATACAATACACTTTCCTATTGATCATAGGGCTAGGTTCTCAAATAAACTGAGATAATTCTCTTCCCTATTTTAAATTTAGTCTTTAATGATGGATGAACTTCCAGAGACTTCAGTTTGAGTAAACAGCCGTGATTCAAGTTTCTTCAGAAATCTCATATCTCCTATTGATCTTATTTGTGCAGCACAAAAGGAATCCTAGAGCTTCATAGAAAAGGATATGTTTCTTGTCCCAATATTTGGCAGCATGTAATTACCAGACACATTTGAAACGGCAACAAAATTATTTTGGCATTAATTTTGTCTTGCAGCCAGAATGCTGTGGATTCAGGAAAGTGAAAGCATTCGCCAACATATTGGAGCCAAACACTAGATACTGTTGTTGGAAACCATAATTGCCTTTATGTAATTTTTAAAAAAGTACATTTAAAATGACATATCTGATATTACTATTTTGATCATTGACACAACCATAATTTTAAATAGAACATCTCAGTGACACTGGCAAAATGAACCTATTTCTCCTCCTAAACATGAGCACAAACATTTATGGAACCATTTTGCCCAAAGTGTGGGCTCAGCAGGAGACAGTATGAGACAAAAGGATGGTTTTCATGCTCATGGAAATGCACAAGCTGTTCTGCACTTTCCCTGTAGTCTAGGAAAAGATAACATTTTTGATGATTGAGAGACTTGTCCTTTGGACAACACATTTTAGTGTCTGAATGAGTGTCCTTCACGCTCCATTCCTCTGGTTCTAATAGAGGGGTTGTCTGCCCCTGAAGCTTCCCTGACTCAGCATCAAGTAAATTTAAACCTAGATTAGCAAAAGATCCTCCTTTGACATAATTCTACACAAACTAGAGGCTATTGTAAATATAATTTATTTATTAAAAACAATAAATCAACCACATAAACTGGTCCCGAATCAGGACAGAAACTTAACGCACAAATAAAAATTCCAGTAAAATGAAACTTTTTCACCTTGATATCTTACTGAAACAAAATCCTCTGTTAATCCTACATGAAGCCAGTTACCTCCTTTTAGTCAGCCCCAGTCAACAGAGCAGGGGTGTGTGGTGTGGAAAGAATGGAAACCCCATCATTCCTCACAGCCATACACACACCAGCAGCTCCTCAAAGAGTTTGGATGTGTCCTTTGTCCCCTGCATGAAATGTCATTCCTCTGAGCCACCCACTATAATCCAGGAAGGGCTAAACCTTTTCAAACTGAGTTGGATGCTATTGTGGAGAAAGTGTCCTGAATTTAACAGCATTTCTGCTGGTTTCTTGGTATGTATTTAAATGTTTGAAAATTTTATTTAGCCTACTTCAATCACATGTTCTCAAATTCATCTCTTCTCTGGTTGCTATTTAGTGGCTGGGAAGCTCTGATGTTGTTTTATTGTTTAAAAGTTGTGTTGGAAATCTGGCGTGTAAAGCTGATCTGTGCGTGCAGTGCCCTGCAGCTGCTTGAGAGAGGTGGGAGCCAGGGAAAGCTCTGAACTGCCAGATGGTGGGCACTCAGACTAGCTTCAGGTGCTGGAGAAAACCTAGCACACTTTCAGGGTTATTTAAAATGAAATTAAAAACAGCAGCAGAAAAATCACCCTCTACCTTTTGTTTTTTCCTGGGCTGTTTCTCTGTGAGTAGAACAAAGAATGATGATCCAGGCTCCTCTGGAGGTGATCTTAGTTTCTCTACTGGCTTGTTTTTTTTTTTTTAACTAGGTTCTGAAGGATCATTTAGAATCCATCCTTGGAATACTGCAAGATGAAGCTCACCACCCCTCTTGCCCTTCCCACTTAGCAGGAGCTTCTGCCTTCCCTAAAGGATCTCCATCATACAGCCCTAGAAAACTCCTCAGTGTTTTGTAAGTAAATTCCTTTGCACTGTGCTTTGGCTTCAGCTCTTTCAACCAAATTGCTTTGAACAAGTTCTCCTAAGGACCTTTTTAGCCCTTTTTTTGGGTAGTGAGTTATTGGTTCTGCACCAAGCTATTTCTCCATCTGCCTTCCCATAAGCAATCCCTGACTGATTCCCACATTATTAGATGGTTGCTGAATTCTAAATGGTAGAATTTGTAATGACAGGCCAAAATTGACATTACATGGCAGTTACTTAGGCCCACTGAGATGTTTATTTATTTTCTGAAGTGCAAGAAGTCTAAAAATTCATTGTTCCTATAGGATTGTGCTGAGCTCCCAATCTGTACAGATTAAATGCTGTGTTACAGTGTTTTCCTTTCTTTTTCCTTACTTCACAAACTAGGCTACACAAGCAACCCCATTTTAGTTTTAGGAACACCTATAAGGCATGTTTGAAACTCAGCAATAGGAATTAAAATGTGGGATAGGGATAGGGAGAGGAGTAGGCATAGGGGCAGGGACTGTGACAGGGCGATGTCAGAGAGTCAAACTCCTGGGTCTGTTTGCAGACCATCTGTCCCAGAAATTACAAGTCTCACTGTCATCATTAGTAGAGTTGATATTAAGTTTTAGCACGGTACATATATTACCAGACTTTGTCAAAATGTAACATTTAATCTATACTCACATATTGTAATTAGTGTTCAGGAATAAAAGAACAAGAGGAATACGAAACCCTTAATTAATCCCTATTGTCAGCTGTCTACATTTCAAGTGTGGGTGAGAACTGCATTTTTTTTTAAACAGCTGAGAGCTATCTTAACCCAGCTGCTAACATGACATCACTTGTGAGTATAAAACTTCTCTCTTGATAACTGCTGGTGTGTTTTGTGCTGACTGAAAATTAAGCCTCTGTGCTGCTGGGATGGAGATGGGTCTTCAGGCTTCTCCCTCAGGCTCAGCAGATCTCTCTGCCAGGTCATTAGGGGAGCCTGCAGTGAAATAAACCCATCAAGGCTGTTTGAAACACTGCTGAGAGCATCTCCTGGGTGGGATCCCTCAGGCTTTGTACCTCCACTCCTCTATGAAGTCTTCCTCGGGCAGGTTGCTGAGGTCGTTGTGAGCCATCCCATCAAAGAGGCCACACAAACCCCGGGTGCTGTTGAAGTCCCTGCCCGGTGTCCTCACGGTCACACCCATTCCCCACTCGCTCAGGTCCGCTCGAACAAACGCTCCTGAAGGGAACAGGATCTGAAAAGGCAGGAAAAAAAAAAAAAGCCCCCAGTGAATGGAAGCTCTTACTGAGCTTTTTATGCAATAAAAAACATCTCTTTCCATAAAGGAAAATATCAAAGCAGGATGTTAGTGATGGCAGAGGTAATTTAAGATCACTTAGAAACACTATAAATATTTATTTGTGCTATTATTTAGCTTGCTTTCAGATTCCGTGGCATTAATATCTGATAGCATTGCATAAATATATAACTGCATGAGTACTTTCTTCTTAAATTAATATTTGCATCCATTGAAGTTTTCCCAGTGGTAAGCTACCAGCTAATTTTTGAAGTGACTTCCATCACAATAAGGCCACCTTGTGTCTTTTACATTAATAATTTTATAATAATAACTGTTTTAGAGAAACTGCCAAGATTGAAAAACCTCTTTCTTCCTTCTGAACAATCATTTCATTTTCCAAGGCTGGATTATCCAGAAAATGATTGTGTTTTAAAGTGGATAAAGCAATTTTCTCATTAAAAGACTAGTGGTAGGCTTACACTGACCTTTAAAAGGAAAAAAACCTTGCAGGGTTCAAAACAAGAAGTAACTGCGTGGATAATGGATTTTTCAGATTGGTTTACTAACCAAATAATAAAAAGATAAAAAAAGCAGAAAAAGAAAATATCTTTTCAACTGAAAAGTATTTTTTATTTGTTTTATTTTTACAGGTAAAAAGAAAATTATTTGAAAATTATCTGGGTCTGGAGAGGGAGCAGGAACATACTATTCTGATAAGTCACCTTAATACTTTCTTTTTATCCAAAATTAAACATTTCTGGTTAATCTTAAAAAATACATTACCGTTGCAAACATCTCATTATAACAATTTTGAAATAATTATTTTCTTTTTTTAAGTGGCCCCTGCCTAAATATAATTTATTCATCCAAATAATGTCCTTTGTTTTCCTTTCTTTTGGGTGCGGATTTTTTGGTCTCTTTGAAGTTCCTCCCCATCAAATCTGCTCATATCTGTGAAGGAGTAACAAGCTCATATTTTTATTCTTATGCTTGAATCCAGAGTTTACTCAGAGCTTGGCTTCATTAAATTATTATTCTGCCCATTTTAGTTGCCCATTACTTCAGGCTTTTTCTAGAGGGCTGCATGTAAAACCCTTGCAGTCAGAACTGCATGAGCTGTTCAGTCTTCTGCGCTGTCCAGATTAATATTTCCAGGTGTGGATTTATTTCAGGAGTTTGGAGGGCTCTTATTACCCTTGCCTTTCCTGCTGCCCTGAGCTATGCATCCCACCTGGATTTAATGCTGCTAATTGAGGCTTCAAAGAAGGTTTTTTGAGACCTCAGTTGGCAGAGTTATTTAGTCATTGGCTGCTGGAAGCTGCCACTTTGCATGACCTAATCCTCCTTCAATGCTGTGGGAGCCAGTTTCTGAGCTGCATGAGGATAATGACGGACAAGTGCTGGAAGAATTGGGATGTACCCTGCTCGGTGGTGTGCTCAGGGCTCCTGTTCACTGCTGCACAGTTCCTATAGGTTCCCACTCACATCACAGCAGGATTCATATTGTGTCCCCAGTCTGCCCTGATTTGTTTCCCCGAGTCTTTCCACAGGTGTAAATGAGAATAGGGATTCCTTGCTAAGATTATCCCAGTAATAAAACAGTAATTATATTGCATTCAGTTGCAAAATGAAATGACAGCTTGATTCCTGCTTTTTCTCTATTCTATAATTAACAGACTTTCAATTACTACCTTCCTGAGGTCTATTCCAAGCGTGATCACAAGGAGAGCCAAGCACAGGCACTTCCTGCATCATTCTGGCTCTGCTGTGGACCGATCTTCATCCAAAACATTTCATGGCAATAAATCTTGATGATACAACTCTAGGATAAAATTATCTTCTTGGCCATAATTTGCAGCTCTTTTCCTTACCAAGATCCCTGGTGCAGCCTGCTCTTATTTTTCCAGTGATTTCAGTGGATTAGTGTGGATAAGCGATACTTATGCAAAGTAAGTTGTGGCCATATATTTGTTTAGGCAAATGCTTTATGTTACAGCAAATGTTGCACATTTACAGCCCATTTTCATAGCTTTTGGAGGCTCTCTGGATCTGACTAATAGTGTCTTACCGCTCTACTGAAAAACTCCATTATTCTGCTACCTGTGATCTTTCCTTGAATATTTATATCTTGAGCTCTGCAAAGAAATTTGCTTTATGTGATGTGGTTGGGTAGTGCCTAGCATAAGCAAGTAGGGAGTGGGCTGCTGTGCTGCAGAGAGTAAGTAGTGCTATCAGAGCTCTGCTGCGTCACCAAGAAATTTCCAGAGGTACTTGTTTTGTTTTGTTTTACATTTTCTTAAACCAACACTTTAACCAGCTATTTCCCTGCCTCTCGTTCTGCGGTACATTTGGCTGCAGGAGCCCTGACGGCTTCAGATATTCTTGTAGCAACTTCACTGATAATTCAAAAATATTAAACATATTTTCAAATATTTTCAATATTAAAAATGTTTTCAAAGCACAACAACCACAAGAACGCTCAACCATCCACTCACGTACTGTTATTTTCCTGCCTCCGTAAGACTTCAGGATTTTGACTCGTGGCGACGCCTCAGTGCTTTTGATGGTCACCTGGGGCCTGCTGCCCTGAAAGTGGCCATTGCAGGTGTCCAGGACCACAGTGTCCCCCTCTTCCCGTGCAGCCACCCCACAGTTGCAGGCGGTGGCGGAGCGGTGGCCGCCACAATCCCACTGGCGGATGTGCACCTCGAACGGCCGCGAGTCACTGCGGCACAGCAGGAATGTCCCGATTTTGTAGCTGTCATAGCGCCTGAACAGCCACAAAGAAACAAAGCCAGAGAGAGTTAGAGACCCTCAGTACACTGGGTGTTTGTTGGCATTTGTGCCAAACTCCCTGATTGGAGCAGCATGGAGGAGGGAACCATCCACCACATGAGGAAGAGTTTCTCTGACTCTGTATCCAAGGGAATGCTGCTGCAGTTTTTAGCTGGAAGTGCCTAAGGATTCCTGTGACAAGCAGGAGTTGTGTCCCAGCTGCTGCCATGGCAATGGGCATGGATAAAAAGGGTAAACATTTGATATAAAGCAAATGGGAAGTGTCCTGCCTCCAGGTCCTAATAAATATATTTTGGTTCTAATGGGATGCTTTTGGAATACGATGCTCTTCAAAGGGAAATCAGTGCTCAAATAACCTCGTCTGTGACTAATCACCAAATTTTACAGGTCTGGCTGTGGGTAGGTAAAGGCTTCCTGTGAAAATCTGGGATTCTACTGAAAGCCTGCTAAAATGAAGTTTGCTCCTCTCCCTTAACGAGTTTGCCACAAGCACAGCTTTCACACTCAATGCATTGGCAATCAGCATAAACCAGCGTGGAGAACAATTTAGGACTCTTGTCCTTTTCTGTAAGGAAAGTCACTGCTCCATCTGGGTGAGGTCAAGAGCAGGATAACTTTAATAATTTTGCAAATGAACTCTCTGCATGAACCATCTGGAACCTCTGTGGGAAGGGAAACACAGGCCTGTGAGAGGACCCTCTTCTGCTTGTTCTTTGTGCTCTCACTCCATAAACTTGCCTCATTCTCACTCTATTTTATTCTAATATGTTATATAAAAGGAAATAGTAGCCATATACTTAATATATGTTGTTGATGTTTTCTTCCTGTAAGCCAACAGCTTCTATCTTTAAAAACAATGGATTATTCTGTTTTCTTTTAAGGCACTGTGATTAGTTTTAAACATGATTTTTATGAAATTAAGTAATATGGAAACTAAGCTATAAGCTTATAGTAATAAGCTTTATTCTTTCTACAATAAAGAAAACATAAAAAGGAATGTATAAAATGCTTCTAAATAACAGGATTATTTTTTAAGCAGTGCCATACAAACATTCACATTTTTTCAAGCCATTAATGTTTCTTATGCAGGGAACAAATGCTTGTGAACTGTGACTTTTTCACATGTATATTTCTATGTTTTGTTCCTCTTCAGAATAAAAGCTGTAGCTAATTTTGTAGCTTAAAACGCAGTAAAAAAAATTTAAACTCCGGTTCCTTTTCTCTGATAGAAAACATATCTGACTTTATCTTTCATCTTGAAAAACTTGGTCAGGTTGGCCACAAAGTGATAAGATTTTGAATGGTTCTGTCTCATCCTAATCAGATACATAAATCCTGTAATACACTGCATAGATACTGCTGCTAAGATTGACCAGAACTAAGGATAACAAAAAAACAGATAATCTCTTTAAACATCAAGTACCTGTTTCATTTGGACATCTTTGTGGGGGAGAAAGAGGAGAGAGGATATTTTAGGAGAGCGCCTTCCACAGTTTCCTTCTACAGGATCAGCTTAGCAGGAGAGGTGTTTAGGGAGGCTGATGGAAGCTAAGGCATCAGATTGGCAGTACCCAGACTGATCATCTCTGCCTGGTAAAGAAGGCTGGCTCTGCATATGCACAGAAATGCCATTGCAGTCAGGGGAGCTATTTATTGCTTAATAATCACTGACAGTGGATCCAATCCAACCCTCCTGGAAGTCATTCCGAGTCCTTCAATTAAGTCATGGCATAGATTCCATAGCACATAACAAACCTGCACCGTGCCTAAATTAGAGCTTTCAGGCACCTTTGGATCAGTTAAATGGATAATTGGATGTAGTCAGGTAAACTTTTGTGATGTTTATACAAGTGTAATTGCGATAATGATTCTTTGGACAATGTTGGAGAGGTTTCCTGTAATACTGAACACCTGAAGTAGTCTTAGAGCAGCTCTTGCATGAAGGAGTTCTGAGGGATCCTTGTGGACCAGGCACGACTCCTTGTGTCCAGATCCCCCTCCACAGTGCACTTCCTCATCCTGCTTCCCTGGTGGTCTGCAGCAATGGACAGACTGGGTGAAAAGGGGTTCCCTTCCTCCCCCTCTGTGTGCTTAGATTGTTTTCCAAGGTGGGAAGGGAGTTCTTGCCCTGGCACAAAGTCACATCTTGAGTTATGATCTTTATCCAATAATTACAAAACACTCCTGAGTGTTTGGCTATGGCAGTGAGCTTCTATAGGAATAATTTCTGTTTGTAAATCATAAGAGAGGGACTGAGGGGGGTATAGACATATGTAAACCACTACTACCTAGTAGTGTTCAATTAACTCACACCTGTACTTCCTCTTCACCATGCTGCACTTCACTTTTGTATTAATTCAGTGGTTTTTGTGGTCATTCCTGAAGAGTTTCCACCACAGCTTTGCCACCAAATGATCTGATCTGCTGACGTGACCCTCCAGGATCCTTCTTTTCTTGCTACGAGGAACTATTTCATGGTAGGCTTGGCCCTATGAAGAGCTGGGTGATGCTGAAGGATGTTCTGTGCTTTCAGAGTGTTCATCCCATCCTGTTGTTCTCAGAGCAGATGTTGGGTTATATTCAGCAGGCACTGGATGCCTGGGGACAACTAGACTGCTGCAGACTGTCTAAACCCCAGCACCTGGCAGGGCTACTCATGCCCAGGACTTAGCTGTGAGCTCCTGTGATGAAAGTCACTAAAGCCAACTAGAAAATGGTGCCATTTCCTTGGTGATTGTATTGATGGGATAATATGGATTAGTGTAGATTTTTGAGGAATTGAAAAATCTTTTAACTTTTTTTTTTTTTGTAAGGTAAAATGCAAAATAACATAAATGATGTATATAGTTCCTCAATCAAAAAATATTCCCCTTTTTACTTTGCCCTAAAAGGATTTTCTGCATGTTTAGTTTTAAGCTAGTACTTCATATTTAAGAATCTGCGATTTATGGCATGAAAAGCTTTTATATTTATAATGTGCCATAAGCAGTAATGAGGGCTATACTTTTGCTTTACCAGGCTTTCACATTTGTTTAATTTAGAAGGTACTTTGCTATAAAAGGAAGTGCTCTCTCTGGATTTTAGCTGGTATAATTAACGTTATTTCACATCTACGCTCCAATATACACAAATTGATTGTGCTTATGCTGTAAAATATGACACATTCTTCTTTGATTTTCAGTCACAGCCTTTGGTGAAAAGAATGAAAAGATTACAAGATAAATATTCCTACAGACGTATATTAGCAGGAGGCACAGCAAAGGAGAGTGCTATTAAGGAGTGGGAGTTGGGTATTTCAGTTGTCTAATGAATAGCTAACTACCTCAGATGTAATGTGAGCTCACTGTGTCAGATTAAAAACATTGGGAACAGCACAATAGAAGTTAAAAAATACATTGGAAGTGGCTGTTTCAGTAAGAAAATTTTACTGCCAATAAGCATCCAGTCTTTTGATTTTTATACCATTTTTCAATTTTCCAAATGTATTCAAATAACTGTTTTTATTGAAGTTAAGTTTTAAATTTTTAATGATTTTTGGTTAAATTTTGAAACCCAAAAAGGTTCTTAATTCAAACACATTTTCCCACCACATTCCCTTCCATGAAGAAAGGGGAATGCTTCACTTCCAGACCTCTGTGTCAGCTTTTGCCTTCAGATTATAGTTTTGTACCAGGATAGAGGCAGGAATTGCATTCCTTGCTCCTTAAATACAGAGCTTTAAAATAATTTGCTAACGTGGTAACTTTTTTTCTTTTTTTTGAATAGACAGTCAGAGAAGTTACTTAACTGATGTGTAATAATGCAGCCTAATCATTATAATAATCGAAAGAGAAATTATTTACAGTAATAAATGGGAATATAAGTAGGAGTAATGGGACTGTGAAATGATGGGTAAGAAACTTGGCTGGATTTCAAGAGGTGATACATCTTAGGGAAATAACCTAGTTATTGAGATGGACGAAGACCCATCAGCGTGGTTCATTTAAAGCTGCACTGGACAAAGCAGTGATGAATGTCTGTCCACAAGGAAAAACATGCAGGTTTTGAGAGGCCAAGCTGATCCTGGGCTTTTCCTCTTTCAAGTCTGTGTGTCTCTGGGGCAGGATGACACAGAAGGATGGGCTTTTCCAAAGTCCAAAAATAGAACACAAATGTGCCAAACTATAACATAAATTGCTTAGAAGCATTTCTGTGTGCTATCAACAACAGGATTAAAAAAATGAGTTATTCAAATAAAATTGCTTTATTTACTTTTAGAACTTTTATTTCCATGGAAGCAGTGTAAAAGTGTGCATCATGGCTGGAAAGGTGTCCCCATTCCAAGAGGTACTTTTCAGCTATTTATAACTCCCTAAACACAACAATCTGACAGATCACTGTCTGTTCCCAGCCCTAAATCAAAACGGAGCATTTTAGAATATCAATGTATAGAGAGGTTTGGCATTATGCTCTGACCTGGTTTAATATCCCAGAGTTGAAATAACTGCAGCTAGATGAGGCATGGGAATATCTTTGAACCTCTTGCAGCTCTAATGAAGCTTTCAAAGCAAGAAAAGTACCCAAACTTGTATGAAACAAGTTCCTGACCACATTGAAATGCTGTTCAGCAAAGCAGAAGGTGGAATGGGAAGCCATGGATAAGCAGAACTAATCTCCTATTTCAGACTGCCCAATTTATGGGAAATCTTTGTTAGAAGCGGATGTGTAACCTTTAATGGAGTCACTGCCTTTCTTACATTTCATTTACAGATTTTTCCAGCTTTGACATCATTTCAGATGCCACCTCCAGAGCACATTGGACTGAAACTGGGATATCAGAATAGCAGAAATTCACACCTGCCAAGCCCTTGTGGATGCTGTGCACCCAAAGTCACCCCCTGTGCTCTCAGGTTAACAGCAGAATGACAAACTTGGAATGTCCTCTGAAATATTTGCAACACGTGCCAGGTGCAAATTTTAAAAACTTTCAGTGATGCCAATTAGCTGGGATAAATAGATTCATGAATGATTAGGGGAGTTAAATGTGGAAAAGTTCTGTACAGTTCAGGCTGTCCAACACGAAGGCACCACTTTGGCTCAGTAAGTCTTTAAGCAGCTTATAGCTGGGTAATACAGAAGGACATTTGGACACTAAGGGAGGATGTGCAACTTTATTTTTCCATTCTTCTCCTGATATTTGACACTTATAATTTCTGGAATTTTTAATCTGAGACATTTGAGCCATCTTTATGGGGTTTTTTGGTTGTGTTTACAATTGTCAACTCCAGCTGGACATAAACCAGCTCTGGAAATAGAAGAAATCAAGAGCATCCTTCTGAGGAGTGACTTTGCACCAGATGTTGCTAAACTCCTGGGAAGTACCAGGCTGCCCCTGTGTGCTGTGCTGCCCTGGTGACATAAAGTGTCACTTGGGTGGCACTGGGGTGTTACTAACACTATGACACGTGGTGTAGACACCCTCTCAAAGCCACTAGTGATGATTCTATTTGAAGAACATTTTGGAACCTCACCTTTGTCTTGTAAAAATTATTCAGACTCAAACCCATTGCTTCTCAAAGATTAATCCATTTCTAGTCCTTTTGTTAAAAGGAGTACACAGCTGGAAGAAAACCACGTGTGCTGTTGAAGGAGTACATTCCTCATTGTAAGCACACTTGTTCAATGCTTTTTTTGATATTCTAATGTAAACCCAAATGCATGCCACATGCAGAAACTGATAACTGCAGTAATTGAGCCAAATTATTTCAAAGCAGGATACTCACCATCCATCAAATGTGATAATGTGTGGATCAGTGAAAGAGTAGCAGTTCCCTGTTGGGAGGTCTCGAACTGTGACCTAGTTAAAATGAAATGTGTGATGAATACAGTCCACACAGCAGTTTTTCTTCATTACTGTTGCTCACAAAACATTAGGGGTGGGATTCATGGGTTAAGTACAAACTGCAGCCTGACTTCTGAAACAGGATTGAGATGGGGACAAAATAGGCTTCGCTTTCAAACAACAGAGTTTAATCATAGCCAATATGGGAGTTCAACATGTTCCTGTTCATCTGATGTAATGTCTTCCCTTATCTGGTGAAAGATGAAGTTTTTAGTAAAACTTTTTGCTAAGGAGCAGATCATTCACTGAAATTACCAGGAGAATAGAGTGCTCATTAAATTGTACTAATTTTAAAGCCTGAAGTATGGTAAAAAGGTATTCTGTAATTAAGTAACATTAGCATGTTTTAGTAGTAGCTGCCTGTCCCCTATTCTGACCTCAGATTTCCCATTACAGCATCTGAATGGCTGATTTATGTATTTGATGTGGATATTGATCAGACATTGGCGAGGAGGCTCCAAATCCCACTGTTTTAAGTATGTGAGTGAAACAGGAAAGGGTCTACTACAGCTACAGAGATCTTCATCTGCATCAGCCCTTGATTCCTGGAGCATCAGCTGGGTCACAGAGGAGCTGTGAGAGCCCTGGCACCCTGCAGGGAGCAGATGTGCCTGCAGAAGCCAGAGGCAGGGCTCTGAAGCTGTAACACCTGAACCCCAGGCAGTGCTGGACCCACATTGCCAGGTCTGCTCAAGAGGGTGCTTTGTTAATGGCTGAGTGCTCTGCTGTCCCCTTCCCAAAAATGCAGGACTGGCTTGTGTTGTGAATTGTGATATGAAGCGCTCCCAGTCACACTGGTGGGAGTGATGGAATGTTCTGGTTTTCCATTATCCATCCTGACAGACTGATTCCTTGGCCAGGGCTGTTAATTCTCTGCTCCCTCCTTGCCCATGAAGAGTCCAGAGGTGCACTCCAGTTAGTTCTACCAGGATGCATGGAGCAGGGAAGAAGGATGGCTGCTATATCCCTGTGCAGTCTTTCAGTGACAAAGCAGAGCTTGGCTTTTGGGAACAGGAGTGACATTAAATAAGTGAATTAGAGGGTGAAGATAGAACCTCAGTTCCTGACAACATTCCTCACCTGCAGCAATACATCATCTGTATTTGAAAATGGCCCTTATCCATGACACAGAAGCACTTCTTAGATACCCACCTGTGTCTGGCACACCACACTTTTAGAATGATGGTCTTGAGGACTGAAAAAATGAACCCCTCTTTGAACAACTTTTTAATCTGGGGTCAGTTATATCATTTGGATTTACCCTGTGATATGAAGTGTCTCAGTATTTTCCCATTTTCTCCACAGCCTCACACTTCCTTAGTAAAAATTTAGCACAAACAAGTCCATATGACCCTTCCTGCTCTGCTTTCTTGCATGATGTCAGCAGAAGGCACAATTCCTCCTTGAAGGCAGGAGTAGTTTGCTGAAGATGTCCTGTTTACAGGTATCTAGATGTGTCAGGATGTTCTGCCCACCATTTCTGCTAAATTTTCAGATAAATCAAAAATATCTGAACAAGTCAGAAGGATTAAAGATTATGTGGGTTTTAATACATGGACTTTTTCTTTCTATGTTGCAAGAACTATGTTACATTAAGGCCTCTAATTAACTACAAAGCAACAATGGGAAAATGGAGGGGAGGTATTGTCTATTATGTTTGCACAGATCAAGTTTTAACTAAGATAAATTGAATTTATTATTAAAATTGATTAATTCAATTTCACACTTGATACATCTTCATACTTAAATGAAAGCATTTGTAATTTCGAGCAAAAATAGGAGTGTGTGAGTGCACTATGCTGAATTGGCTGTAATTTCTGGTTTAAGAATCTCAAAAAGTTTAAAAGAAGCCAGTTCTGGAGATGAAATGTTATACATCCATGCTAGGTAGGCATTTTACCTTTGAAGACAAAAATTCTTTTTCGTCCAGTTTAATCCCATTCTCTCGTGACAAAATCCACAAAAACAGGACAGGGAATTTGTGGATATCACTGGGGGTTTGTTTTCAGTTACTTAAGATATGCCAGCTTGGATGTGCCCCTGCTCTGAGAAATTTAGCTCAGTCAAATCTGTGCTCTGGTCAATTCTCTGGGGTGGTGGGATTACAAACCTCCCACCTGAGGTCCTGAAATAAATTTGCAAAGGGCTGGTCCTTGCTCACCACATTTCTTTGGCCAGGCTTTCTACAGGGAAAGTGTGGTCTGTCTGATTGCTTATTATTTATTCCTGATTGCTTATTATTTTTTTTTGGACATTTTTTAATGGCGAAAATGAAGAGATGGAGCAGCAATGTGTGTTGTCAAAGGTGTCCTGGAAATTCATGGCACAGTCACAAACTGGACACAGCACTGCTGAATCCCCTTCTCCTCTTTCCTTTCTGAAGCTCTGCCTTTCTTCTGCTTTTTCAGAAAATGTTCTCCAAACCCTCGGTTTCCCCTCCCTCCTTCTCAAAAAGGTGCTTGTTCCATAACCCATATTTCCTCTCTCCTTTTCCAGTGGACAGAAGCACTCCTGGCTCCCTCTGTGTGTTCAGCCCTTGGCCTTACTGGTGTGCTGACTAATAACCAAACCTGAATCTGTCAAAGCACCAGGAATTCCATGTTAATTTTCTTAGTGTATGCATTGACTGTTTTGCTTTACTCTGCTGACAGAGGGCAGAGTTATATCAGATATTAGGAAAAGATTCTTTATTTTGGGGGTAGGAAGGCCCTGGCACAGGTTTCCCAGAGAAGCTGTGACTGCCCCTTCCCTGGAAGTGTCCAAGGCTGGATGGGGCTTGGAGCAACCTGGGATGGTGGAAGGTGTCCCCGCCCATGGCATAGGGTAGAACTGGATGGTCTTTAAGGTCCCTTTCAACCCAAACCGTTATAACAACCATCCCTAAAATTTTATTTTCTTTGGGGAAAAAAAAAAAAAGGAATTAAAAATTTTTTTTTAAAAAAAGAGAAAAAAAAAAAGAAAGACAAAAAGAAAAGAAAAGCCTCCCATTTGGATTTGCCACATTTTCCAACTGATTTCAGGACCTAACCTGCACATCCCTGGGTGTGTGAGCCCTCCAGAGCAAATCCCGCGGTGCCACCAGCCGAGCGCTCACGCGGCTGGCGCGGCTCCCGTCCTGCGCGAAGTCCGTCACGGCCGTCACTGTCACCGTGGCTGCTGCACAGCTGCTCCCCGAGCAGGGCCCTGGCAGCAGATCCACCTGGCAGGCTGAGAGGACGATGTCTGGGGGCCCTGGCACCTGGCTGCCTGCAGTGAGCACCAACACAGAGTCTGACAAGAGAGTCCAAAGTGTCGCCCGTACCCTGAGCTCTGCTCGACACAAACGCTTCTCGTTCCAGCACACACATGCCTTGGAACGGGCAGTTGTGACTGCACTCTTCACTGTGCTGTTTTTTTATCCCCAAAGTTTGCTAAAAACTCAGTGATGTCTGTTTTTTCCACTGGTGCTAATATTTCTGGGATGACAGCGTTATCTTTATGGTTCCGTGCCCAGTGGATGAAGACAAGCAGCTCTCGTGACAAAGAAAGAGATGGATCTGTGTTTCTGGAAAGCATTTCTCTTTCACTGTCTGGGGTATAAGGAGGTATCTGCTGGGAGTTATTTAATTTAAAATAAACAAGTGTTTCAATGTGAAAAGGGAGGGTTCTTGAGTAGGTTTTTTGTGAACTATGGATCCACAACAGCAAGGCAAATGCAGCAGGTCTGTATTTGTATTTTTTGGCTTAGTTAGGTTATGGTGTTTTGCTTCCCAGTCTGTAAAACGATGATAGTTTTATTTGCATCCTTCCCAGAAGTATTGTGCTGATAAATTCACTAAAGAAACAAGGAAAAATAATAAGCTATGGAGATACTGGCTATGTCAGCATCTGTGGTGGGTAGAGAAATGATGTGTGGTGGCAAAATCAGTGTGACAATGGCACTGCACATCATATCTTTCCTAAAGGGACCTCTATACACACCCAGAGGCAGTGTCCACTGACCCTTTCTGACGGTTTGTGGTCTCAGGTAAAGGGCAAACCTGAATTTTTGTTTCCATAGTTATGTTTTCCCTTACACACACTGAAATACAATAGCATTTAGTTCTGAGCCATCTGGTCTGCACATACAATGTGCATTTCTTCTCAAGAAGCCACTCAAGCTTTCATGAATCCATTGGTTGATAGAAAATGAAACTATGGTCCTGCTGAAGCCAGTCAGGATCTAACTCCTGATTTCAGGACTTACAGTGTTTCTTGAGGAATACTTAATTTTCTGTCCCAGACTGCTAAGTATCATGAGATAAAAATAAAGTTCTAGAAATGGTGGCCATAAAATCAATCTGAAATGAAAATAAGTGATTTTATGATATTAAAATAAGTTATTTTCATACCATTCTTCCCACTTATAGAATTGCTCAATAATTTATAGAGATGGCATTAAAGTATTTTAAGATGCATTTCTAACACAATAAAATAATCAGTGCCTTATTCCTTACGGAAAAATCTCATGAAATATAATTTAAATTAACCCTGTGCAGTACTATGGGAACAGAACTAAAATCTACAGATATTAATGACATATTATCTCTCATATCAAATCTTTGCAGGCTGCCTCACCTCACATCTCATAGAAAAGTCCTGTCTCATTTTCAAGGTTCTTGATTCAATTAAATTGGAGGTTTCCATGAGGAATAGTTATTGCCATTACAGCCCCGTGAGCTGTGCTCACAACCCAGAACAAAAGTTTAAAATCAAAGAAAATCATCTTGTCAAAATAGTAGCGATAAACTTAACAGAAGCCGAACTCCAGCGGCTCTGCTGTGCCTTGGCATTCATTATGGTATTGTCTGAACTTGGAGAGATATTTCTGTGCTTGTAATTAGCTTTCTTATCACTTATTCCCTACATAATTAGCAACAGTGTAGTTATATGGATTCAGTCAGACAAGGAGCTTGTCAGTTAATTTATTCGGTATAAACGAATCACGGCTCAAACGGTTTTTATTTTTAATTTCCAGCACGGTGGCCGGCACACATTCTTCAGAAGCCCACAGTGTTCCTTCAGATAAACTAATGGACCCTAAAGACAATAAAGGCTCAGAGCAAACGTGGCTGTGCAGACAGCCAGCAGCAGATCCTCAGCCTTAAGTACATATAGATAGCTCAATAGATAACAGCCCGAGTGTCAGCTGAGGAAATAGCCTCAGGATGGAGCAACTACGGGCTGGAGCTGCCTTTAGTTTAAGCTGCAGAAATGAGTTGATCGAAAGTAACAGAAATTTTCCACTTCAGTGACAACTTTCTTCAAATATGAGTTAATTGGACGAGTTGTGCCTTCCTCCTGGCACCTCTTGACACCAACACATCAAGCCCATTGACAGCTTGAAAATAGAATTGCTTCTGCAAGTCCTGTATCCTCTCTTTCTTCCAGTCAAGTGCACGCGGTGGGACTGGAGGAGACCTTGGAGAGGGGTCAGTCTCAGTCTGATGTGCTGAGCTCAGCCTCCCCTACTCAGAGCTCCTGGCTCTCAGTGTCAGGGAGATTCTGAAAGCTTTGATCCATGCCTAAGAAAATGTGAGTTAAACACACGGCCTTGACTGGGACTAACTCCTCTGTGATCCTCAGAGCAGTGTCTGAGCTGCTTGGGGTCTGGGGCGTGTCCCAGCACACACCAGCCCCGACCCCCCTAATCCCTCCGTGTGAGGCAGCATCTCCTCCACCCTGCTATCCAAGGAAATCCTTTCCCATGAGCTCAGAGGATGTTTTCCTGATGGAGCAGCACAGACTCCAAGCCAAGAGCAATGTGTAGAACAGAGCAGCACTGAGCCATGGAGAAATGCAAAGTACTCCATGTACCAGAGCCAACACAGCTGCTGGAACCATAAGGTGCTGCTCAGTTTAAGATCATTGTGTTATGATGTCATTTAAATTATTTTTCTTTCTTCTGTCTAAGCACTTGGCTGATGGTGAGGAGAGCTAGGAAAGGGAATTAAAAAGAGAAAAATATCAGGAGCTATCTGGGTTTTGCCAACTCTTTTTAGAGCTGGCTTTTTGTGAGTAGAGAAACTGCAGCTGTAATCTTATCTCTAAGCATTTCTCTCACTGAGTCTCTTATGGGAGAGAAAGAAGTGACTTGCTAGAAAAAGGCTTGGGTGTTTTATTTAGTGCAAATGGAAAGTAAATACCTACGTGCCACCCTTAGGCAGGAAGGGTATTCCACCTAAATGACCTGAAAACAGCATTTACTGGATAAAAGGACAAGAGTTTTCTCAGTGACATTGTCAATATTTTCAAGTTAATAAAATAAAAAATACCTTAAGTGTTTAGAAAGAGAATAATACATAAGCACAAGAATGATTTTTTCCTTCTGTATTAAGTTAGACAAAAACTATAAGCGAGCAAAAGAAAGAAAAAAGGCTTCACTACGCATTTACTGAATAATAAATCTGCAGGGGAGCTTTTTATTGATAATTAATGAAATTATTCTACCTAAGAACATTCCTGCTACAAAAAACCCTCAAAATGGAATTTTACGCTCCTGGAATTTAAAATAAGTTCTTTTACTCTCAGTTATTTCATCCATAAATCTCAACAGACTACTATTCAGGTTATTGCTAGTCAAATTTATGGCTATAGGGTTTTTTTTTTCTCAAGAACCTGTCAGATATTATCAGCTGTTTTATTTTGCAGATAAAAATATAGCCTAGTTTGCTGATTTTATGGCTTCTGCCCTTTGGTATTATTTATATATCATATTTTCTATTAGAATTCATTGTAACTTAAATATTGGATAAAGTAATCACATTGATTTGATGTCAATACATAAAACTCTTACCCAACTCCTCAGTACTTAGTTGCAAAGTAATTTTACAGGAATCATCCTGCCCAGGACATGCAATGGGTACTGTGCTCAGGACAGTCAAAATGTGCTCCTTGCCATCCTCTGCAATTTCCAGTGATTCTGGTAAAAACTGGAAATAAGAAAGCAATTTTTAGATAATTTTGACAGGCAAGAGAGATGACAGATTAATCAGGCAACGCTGACATCTATGAAGTCTTAAGTGGTTTTAATCATTTATTAAGGTACATAATTACTTACAAAATAATAATAATCTTTATCATAATCACCTCAATAATAATAAATTTTGCAATAGTGATCTTCAACTTTATAAGGTAAAATTGCTGTTAACATACTTTAACATTTTTTGGCAATTAAGAAAATGTTTGCTGTTCCCATATATAATGTGTAATTGCTTCTCATCTCCAAATCTGAAAGCTGGCTTTTATTAAGCCAGAGAATAATACTGTAGATTTAATTTTTAATATCCCTGGTTTAAAGGAGCTCCTATCCCAATGCAATAGAAGAAATACCATGGCATAAAGTCTGGCATAACCTCATGGTCATGGACTTTATGTTTGTAGTCTGCACCAGGTGCAAAATAATTTCAATTTTTGACCAATTCCCCTTCCCTTCTGTGGCAGGAAGAAAAATTGCTCTGCACATAAAATATTACAGGTTTGGAAAGCCCTGCCCCCAGGGAGAGAGCTCTGGTTGTGCCTTTTCTGTCTGCTCATTGTCCTGGGAAAAGAGCAGAAATAGCACTCAGGGCTACTTGGAATCGGGAATTTCCACTCCCTGGAAAATTCTGACATTTAAAAAAATTCCTCAGAAACCGTTCTTCAGACACCACACAGAATGGGCTGTCAGATTTTTGAAACCTGTTTCATGGAGCCATGACACTCAGACACTCAGAAGATTCCAAAATCTCCTGGACTGCCAGGCTGACAGCCTAATCCTTGAGTGGGATTAGAGCTGGTCCTTGCACTCAGTGTGAGTCCATCTTCAGCAGCTTCTCTTTGGTCATGCCTGACCATAACAAAATGATGGATAAAAATTCACATTTTATTTTCACTTTGTTCTGGTTTAGTCCCAACAGAATTGTGCACCCTTGCAGGTTTGTGGGGGTGTCTTCCCATCACACAAAATCCCTAGAGCTGTTCAGGGCACATTTCCTAGGACACAGAGCTTTGATCCTTCTTTGGGGCACATCAATGTGGACAGGCTGCCAGTGGGTGCTTAAGGTGTTTTACAGACAAACTGAAAGCCCTTTTCTCAAAGTGAACATGGAAGCAGCACTCCTTGTGATGATCAGGACTTATTTCTTCATCATGATTTTCAAATATTCCCAAATCAATGACTCAGGGCTGTGGGCATTACCTTAATCCCAGCATAGAAACCTTTGCTGTCCTCAGGCAGTGACTGCTGCTCAGGAGTGCCCCTCCTGAAAGCTGTGACAGTGCAAAAGACCTGTAATAAATAAATAAACAGCAAATGCTAGAGCATTTCTTGAATAACATTCGGATAAATATGCATCTTCCTGTTGCTCACAGTTTTTAAGCTTTCATCCTACTGCTGAAATATATTTTGGGGATTTAGGTTTTGAGAATCTTTATGTGTAAATTTTGACATTTGGAAGACTTTTTGATGCATTTATTAAGCAAAGAAATATGGCTTTTGTCTCAACACTTAGTAACACTTTATGCTTAAAATGTGTTTTCTTCTGCAGTTTTTAAACAGCCTGGTTTGTCATTTTATCTCATTTTACTAGAGAAGAATTAATTACATTGTTCATAGATGCTGCTGTCAGAATTCAGACATTTGCTCTTGGGATCCCAGACCCCAGTCTGTCCACTGGATTGAGTGTCTCTCTCTGTACCGTGTTTGTAAGCATTTTATTTTAAAATTTAGATTAGTTTGACAGTCATCCAGTCTCAGAAACTGTGTCAGCAATAAGAGAAGCTCCTTTTTTTCCCTTATTGTATTATAAAAGATGATGCAGATGTGCCTACAGGGTTTATATTGTATTGGGAAAAAAAAAAGAAAATTCACCCAAACAAAAAACTTCCCCAAGCACAACGTGCCAGGACACAATGTTACATTCCTAGCACAGCCACACAACTTTTATCTCTGCTGAGCCCGCACACCATCTGCCAACTTAATGTTTCATTGGTTTCAGAAAAACCAAATTGCAAAAATCATTTCTAGGATCATAAGATTAAAATACAGAAATTTTCCTTAAAGCAAATGACAATAGACTCAGAAACTGGAGTTCTGAATATTTTTTTTAGACTTCTTGGAAATGGGGTAACAGATTGTGACATATTAAATCAAATTCCAGATACTCAGATGACACATTTATAGCTGCTGCCTTTTTAAAGCCTCAAGTAACCCACGAAGAAGAACTGGACCAATCCAATTTATTTTCCATTATAACAAAAACCTTTGGACAGATTTTCCAGCATCACTCACTGGCTGTGCTGATGCTCGTAGCTGTCACCTGCTGGCTCAGGCACAACCCTCACAACCATGAGCTGCAAAGCAGGTTTTGCACCAGGATATTCCCAGATTCAGGTGGTGAAATGGGCATGAGCTGCATAACAGCCTGAAATATTTCTTTTAGCACCCTAAAAATCCCTCCTCATTACCATCAAGTCGTGAGTTTCCTCCAAACTGAAAAATCCTTGCCTACCTCATTTGTGCACAGCAGAAATTCCCCACCAGCAATACAGGGTCGTTTGTAGGGCTGTGGGGAAAAACAAGTGTTTTCTGTGCTCTTCAAGTGGATTATTTCCAGTTCAGCTCAGTCCCAGGCTTATGTGCCTTTTGGGATGTTTTTACCTTCACAATTTTTCTCACTCTCTCGCAGACAGCTCCAGACAGTTCGGCCCAGTGAAAATGGTGCCATTTGTTACATTAACAAGATGGAAGCCTTGAGGTTATACTGGGTGTACTGGGGGGAAAACAGACACAGATCTCACCTCTCAGAGACACTTAACAGTTAAAATTCCTCAGATATTTCATAGTTATCCAGTTTGCCTCTGAAGGAGAGCAAGCTGTTGTCTCCTCAAGGTAATAAGCCCCTGTTATCATTAGATATTTATTATCTCCAATCCTTCCCTAAAGGCTCATGTTCAGCTTACAGACTTTTCAGAACAGTTCTTCTGCTAGGGAGGCAGAAAGTAAGTGTTGATCGTGCTCCTGCAGCTTCTCCTGCCGCTGCCACAGGGAGAATCTGCAAAATCAGGATCTGACAAGGCAGTGACAAAAGAGAAAGAGTTCAGATAATGCACATTCCCCCTACCAAAAAACAAACAGCACTGACCCCCTTGCAGAGCTCATTGAGCAGATCACATGCACCCACACTACAGATGGTGTGTTTGCACTCACTGGGCTGTTTGCACTTTTGGCTTCAGTGTTTTTCACCAAAAATGTTCCCACTGAGATTCCCTGTGTTTGTGCCAGGGAGGGAGCTGCAGCCAGAGGCAGCAGGGGCAGGCACAGGGACAGCCCAGCACTGAGAGAGGCATTGCCTGGTGATCTTCCCCAAAGTGATATTCTGGCAATTATCAGCACCCAGCCTCCTTGTATTTCCTCTCATGTATATTTTAGAGGTATATTTTATTGATAAAGCACCAAACACTCAAATAAACCTTGACTCCCTAATGATAGACTGAGATATCTGTAGACTATCAGTCCATGCCAGCTCAATCTTCACTGCTTTTGGAGGTCAGCACAAACTTTAAAAAAATCCAAATGTATGGACAGCCAGCACAATTTACATTTTATTTCTGTCTTTTATATCACTCCTTCCCATGTATTGTCTCTTCCTTGTTGGGTGCACCCCTCACAATCAGCAGGTATGTTCATCAGCTGCTGAGCTACAGGTTGACAGTTTGTCACATAATTATGATAGTCATTCCAAGGAGGAAGTGGGTTTTTTTGCCTTCAGCTAAATACTAACTCTTTTTTCCTGCACTTCAGTAATCAACTTTTTCTTTCTCTTTTTCTCTTCCCCCCCTGCACCTATCTCAGGATGCAGCAAAGAGATAAAAGCACCACTGACAGCAGTATGCTGATGGCCCTGACAAGTTAGGAAGTATTTTTCCACAAACTCATTGGATCTGTTGAAAAAAAAAAAGTCAAATTCTATTTTTTTCATCATCTCTTTTAAAGGAACAGGTGCTCTTGGACAGGATGAATGGATTGCTTCTTAACATGGGATGCTTTTTCCTGTGTGCTGGCAAAACTTCCTGTACAGCAGAAAACTTCTAGGCACAAAACTCTTATCAAAAAAGGCTCTTTTTAGCTGAGAAGTGTTTCTCTTCTCTTCTTGTATGTTGGATCTGATTTCCCACTTCCATGGACTCAAACAGAGTTCTACCCATTTTGACATGAACCCCACGAGTGACTTCTTTAGCTGAAACCAGAAGTCAGTCATTAATTTGGTAAGGGTCAATTAGTTATGTGAAACAATTTAGAAGAATCTTTTAATTCTACAAAATATCACCATCTCCAGAAAATTTCTCCCTAGTAACTTGCTCATTTAAATGTGGGTATTTTCCCCTATAGCTTTCAGAATTCAAGTTTCCTCCAAACCAGTTGTTTTTGCTTATTTTGATGATAAAAATATCCTCGATTCCACATTTTCCCTAACTAATTCTGAATGTAGTGTGGGGAGTCCAGGTTGGGGCATGGAGGGGATGTTTGCCAGCAGCTCCAGCTTTGCCCTGTCTCCTCTCCATCAGCCCTGTGCTCACACAAGGGGTTCAGTCAGCAAAGGCAGCTGTGGGAAGTTCCACTCCCAACACAAGGACACATTTAGGGTTTCCTGCTGCTGGAAGGTGCAGGTGCCTCGTCTGAGGCTGGTTGTTAACTCTGGGGTTGGATCCAGCCCCATGTCAGAGAGCAGGCTGGGGCTGCAGGGCTCAGAGTCCCAGGTAACACTCCTGGATTGAAGGTGGAGGGCTGGGCAGGGAATCACTGTGCCAGGTGAAAGGTGTCTCCTGATGGCTATCAGGGCACTGGAGCTGCCAGTGCCTTCCCCATTAAACACTAATGGGCTGGGGGCAGAGAAACCTGGAGCCACCACTCTGCTGGGAGCTGGGAGGGTGTGTGGGAGGTTTACAGCCTCGGTGGAAAGAGCAAAGGATGAGCAGAACTGAGGGATGACATTTCTAGGGAAGCCGGAAGAAAAGAAAAATAGCTCTCATTAGCTCGAGAAAATGATCTGGCTGTAGGTATTTGCAGAGAGGGGTAGGAACAAAGTCTCTGGGAAGGCTTTCCAGAAGGGTTAGCAGGAAGGGGAAAGTAGGGAGAATCTGTCTTTGATTTAATTAATGAACTAGACCTTCCAGCTTTAGAGCACAAATCACTCCCTGTGAGGGGCTGTTGGCTGTGGAAAGGAGGGAGCAGGTGCAGCAGTGTGACCTGGCACTGTGGGCAGCCCAGCTCTGCTCACATTGCTACTGGCTGTGCAGCTCTTCCCAGTTGTCAAAGGGCCAGGCAGTGTGTGGAAGCTGACTCTGGGTCATTATTCTGCTAAGGAAGGAACTTTTCCCAGGGTAGTAGTAAGGTGTTTCATCATCTGCAGAGTTTTGCTCATCAACTCTCTGACCCTTTCTGCTTTAAAATCTCTGTTCGAGTTCACCTGGAGTTCTGTTTCTGAGGGGATGCTTCTCATTTTCTGCCTGAAGGTTGAGGAAGAAATTGTTAGCTCAGCTGTGACCTACAAACAGGCAGGTCTTCCTGTTCCTGTTGTTGATTTTGACAAATCCAGTGGCTGGGAAGGGATCAGCACTTAAGTAGGGGAAATGCCACTTGGTCACTCTGGAGTTCAGATGCTGGTGCAGACCTCTGATCTGGGCAGTGACAGGGTCTGAGTCAGTGAGGGCTGAGCCAAGGGCATGAAGAGACCCTAAAGAGGAGATGCTGAGAGTCAGTGCTGACTGGGGCTCTGTGAGATGGGACCTTGCTATTTCTGGGAGAGGAGAAGGGGCGAATCCTCAAGACAACCTTCGAAGTATTTCCATGGGTATAGACTTAATATGATTTAACATTTATGAGCCCACATGCCCAGGGTTTTCTATGTGCAATAAAAGTAGTGGATCCATCATGAGCTGCTTCTCTCCCCTGAGCTGAACTGGGACATCTCTTAGAAGTGCTGGCAATCAGACAAAAATCCTGTTTTCCTTGAGAGCTGAAGTGTAAGTGCTCTGTAAGATTTGGCTTTCCTCAGCACCAAGAACAACAGGACTGTAAGATCTCTTGCCTCGTCAGTGGAGGTGTTTAAGGCCAGCTTGGGTGGGGTTTGGAGCAGCCTGGTCTAGCAGAAGGTGTTCCTGCCCGTGGAAGGGGGCTGGAACTGGGTGATCGTTAGAGTCTGTTCCAATCCAAACCACTCAATAAAATTAAACACTTTTTCCCTTGTCGAGAAAAATACTTATTTTTTATATTGAGGCAATAATTTACTATCTTTTTGGCTGGGGCATAATCTCCTTCTCTTGCAGAGTGCCATGCAAAGCAGCCACTTCTATCACAGAGCTCAGAACGACTGGTTTTGCTTAAACATTCTTATTTTACAACGAGCACCATGGTTTATGTAGGGTGACAATTGCTCCTCGCCGTGTGAACTTTCGGATTGCTGCGCTGAGCAAAATCTGCACAGTTTTCTCCTAAACACCTTTCTTTCTTAGCATAACTCATTACTCACAGTGTGCTGCTATAATTTATGGATGGCTGTGCCTCGAGGAATGAAATGACCTCTGTCACTATCATATAAATAAGGCTCAGGAATGCCAGGATTTTCATATCAGATGGGGTAGGCTTCTTTCAGAGCTTATAGAGAAATAGTGGCATGTTATAGATTTATTTAAGACTGCGATAGTTTCATGAACGTTAGGCTGCCAGCATTACTGTCTGAAATAACAAAATTGGAAGCCAAAGATGGGGGGAAGAAAGGACACATGATGGCTATTAAAAAATAACTGGCTGTTTAGTCGATACAAGTTCAGCAATGTTGGCTGGTAAATCTCAACTCTTCTCTAAGGTTTGACTGCGTATTAAAATATATCAATAGCTGTTCCATTATGTGACTGACCTATTACCTGGAGACTTTTTTACAGACAAAGAATAGCATCGACATCAACCACCCAAAAAGTGATGTAAAAAAAATTGACTTGCTTGGCTGTAGCTTTTTTGTCAAGAAAGGAACAGAGAAAATGCTGATTTCAGGCCCTGAATGTGTGGAACCAAATGCAGGTTATTGTGCAGGTAGAGATAATGAGTTAAAAAGGTTCAAAAAAGGCAAGTGGCTTTCAAAATGCTGCAAATTCTCTGTCCTGGGGGACAAATTCTGCCTTGAATGCCTCTTGTGCCCCCTAGCAGTGCACAGCCTTGGGGACGCTACCACTGGGCTCTGCATGGAGAAGGGGAAAAGTACTGGAAAGTGCTCCTGATTTAGCTTTTTTCAGTGTGAATCTGGCCTCCCTTTAATGCTGCCTGAGAGAATATTCTTCCACCTGCATCTTTCTTGGGCAGGTGAGAGTTGTCCATTTGCCTTTGTGTGGCGGAGTTTGGTGCCCAGGGATTGATTCTCCTTTTAGTGGCATCACCTTTCCTCCAGGGTAGCCCTGCAAATGCTAAATTTCTTCAGATTTACGCCACTGGAGGTGAGAGTCTTCTCCTTTTTGACTCCTGTTAGTCACCCAGACTGAGATGACAAACACAGCGAAATGTTTTTTAAAATCTTTGTTTTGTAAAACTGAATTCTCAGTTGCAGCTGAAGCTTCATCGTTTGGTTTTCACCCGTGATGATTTATGGATAATTATAATTAGTCAAATAGGCCATGAAGACCTTTAAAAAAGCCTAACAAGAAAGAGAACACTTTAGTCTCACTAAACCCACTAAATTAAACACGTAGTTTCAGCAGAGGACAAAGAAGGGCTTACTGGAAACTTAATACAATAAAATAGTCTTATAAAGATTTGGCAATGCTGCTTGTTAACAGAACCATATTTTCTTCGAATCCCTCAGGATTGTTAAAATAAGATTTAAAGTGATTGCAAGTGAAATTATTTTGATGACAATAGCTCTTCGTAGCACAAACTTTTCTTAAATTGGCAGCATTATCTGCCTCCTGTTATAACACTTGAGGGCTCAATCAGTCAGATTCTGAATGGGGCTAAAGGAATCGTTACCTCAGTCAGCATTTCTCAGGCCACATCTGGAATATTGCATTCAGTTTGGGACATCCCTACACAAAAACATGTGGGCAGGCTGGAGAGGGTCCAGAGAAGGGCCACAATGATGAGCCAAGGCCTGGGAAGCTGCCATGTGATGAAAGGCTGAGAGAACTGGGTTCATTCAGCCCCGATAAAAGAGCGCTTAGGGGAAACCTCATCACCATGTTCCAGTATTTAAAGAGTGGATACAAAGATGGAGGGTCTCTTTTTACAAGTAGTACCATGGAAAAGATGAGGGGAAATTCAGATTCAACACAAAAAGAATTTTTTTCACAATGAGAACAGCTATCCATTGGAATAATCTCAGCAGTGGTGGATTTCCCAACACTGGACACTTCAGGTTCAGCAGGAAAGGGTGCTAGGCTATCTTGTCTAAACTATGCTTTGCCAAGAAAATTTAGACCAGATGAACCCTGAATCCTCTGTTTGGGCTGGTATTCTATGATTCCACGATCTCAAAGAAGAGCTGAAAAATACCAAGACTACTTCCAACCTACTTTTAACACCAGGCTGTTATCCCTATTTATTCTTTCAGTTTGCTGCAGCATCACTAATGTCCCTCTGCCTATAAAAGTTATGAACCTAATTTTACTTTAAGAGTCTTGTTTCTGTACCATAAAAGGCCATGAATTCATACACAAGTCAATTTTTTTTCACATCTGCATTGGTTTCTGTTTTGTTGTTGTTGTTGAGAGCAGATCATTGTTGCTGTGTAAACCATCAAATATACTTCTTAAAGATTGTTTTGTAATGAACTCTATCTTTCAGTATGCCATTGAACCAGGAATTTGGAATCAGAGAGGCAGAACAAAGTGAAAAAAACCCATAAAATGAATCTCCCTCTATTTTAAAAAGTAACTTTTTTCTTTTTTCCATGAAAAGATGTTATTGTGTCTCTGATCCATGGATATAAAAATTACTGAGTGCATGCAGCTGAGCCTGCTGCAAAATCTCACTGCCGCAAGATACAAAAAGTACCAAGCAAAAATTGGCTCAGGCAGATGTACCCACCACTTATACAAACATCACAGCATTCAAGGTGCAATGTAACTGCAAATATTCAATTTGCCTTTAGAATGGGGTAAAATACCTTCCAAGAACTCGCTGCATTTCAAAGAAATGTTACAGGTCCTGAACCGGGTTAAAGTTATTTAATAATCTTGTCGTGAAACAATTTCAGGTCTTTTTTGGGGAGTAGCCCTAAGCATAAAGAGTGAGGAGCAGCACTAGTAAAAAGGAATAATCCAACAAAGATTCAGGGGAAAGGCTGGATCCCCTCTGTCTGTGTGACCCGTGCTGCTGAGGGTGCGTGGCGTTACCGTGTCTCCCAGGCGCAGATTGGCGCCGTCCATCTCCACGTAGGAAAAGGGCTGTGGGGTTGTCTCCTGGTGCACCTGCTCCCTCTTCCCAGCGCTGGAGAGGCGAGACCAGAGCACCCTGAACAGCACTGGGGGCTCGGGGGAAGCGGGGCTGTAGCTGCACTTCAGGTGGACTCGGCCTTGCACGAGCTCGGGAGTGATCACTGGTTGCAGAGCCAGGCCCATGAGCTTGTCTGGAAGAAGAAAACAAAAGAGGGATGCAGCACAAAATGCTATTTTGATGTTACAGTGATTCACCTAACAGGAAGATGTCAATGTAATTAAGCATGGGAGAGGCACTACATTTTATGTTCCTGTGGCTTAATTAGTAACCATGCGAGCAAGAAGGTGTGTTTCACGTGAAATGCAAAAATTGCTAATTGTGTACTGACTACCTGTTGCTGTTACACCATCTGACCCGCTGGTTCTGAATGTGGGATTTTTTATTATTTTGCAGTGAGAGAAATATTATTTAAATGAAGCACTCAGATTAATATGAATTAATTACTCTGGCAGAGGTCATCAGCTTTGCATTTCCCTGGAGAACAGCCTTTTGATCCAAGTTCTGCAATCAGCACAGAAGAGATAAGAGAAATCATTACGTTGCAGAGGTAAACTGACTCCCAGAAAGCAGCCAGCCCCTACTGCCTTGCTGTGAAGATCCTTTCCAGGCTGTTTTAGGATGTATCTAGGCTAGGTCTGCTCAATATAGTCTCCCTCTGCCCGGAATAATGCCATTGCTCTAAAAATACAGCTTGCTTTCTGTAGGCTTCGACAAGTAATAAAGTCTGAAACCTTTCTTCCTGTTAAACTCACCTAGAAAGTAGAAATAAAGAGAGGTATAATGGTGTAAGGGGTTGTTTTTCATCTCTAGGGACCCAGACTCAAACAAAACATGAAGTTGGTTCAGATGCTTTGGAGGGATAAATTAAGTAACTTTTTTGGAGGAGTGTAGAAAACATAATATGTGGGAACCCAAGAGAATAAAATATGAAGCTGTTCCAGCAGAACAGAGAACCAATGTGTTAACATCTGTCCAGGGCAAACAGCAAGAGGTAAGAAAAAGAAACAAGTTACTTAAAAGATGAATAAAGACCAGTTGTTTATACCATTTTCTGTTTCTTTTCTTGGAGAAGCTGCCTCAAACTGTGGCTCACGTCATGGCTGTGTGCAGGAAATTATCCCAGAAGGGCAGAGTTAGGTGATCAGCTCATGGGAGGATGTGAGTGGAATTGCAAACACAACACTGCTTTTCCCAGCTGGGTCCTTTCTGCCAAGTTATGGAGTTTTAAATTCTTTTTCTTTTGCAGCTCAGAAGCACTGACTGGTGTCCTGCTCCTGAACCTCCAGCAGAAGGGGCTGGGGAATTGATGCTGACACAAAGCCATGGCCATGCCAGCTGGACCCAACTGAGCCTCCTGAGGTGCAATATTTACAGCTGAATTTAAGCCAGAGAGGGAAAAACCCTCCAGCTTTTGGGTGCTTTCTGGTGCATTTCCATCTAATGCATGAGACTGCAAAAACATCCTAAAGGCAAGAAGTTAAAGACTCTCAAGGACTGGACCTCACTGAAAATGAGATTGAGATATATGGGAAGGGATAAACTTTATTTTAGTAGAAACGCAGGCGGCTTTACACCACTGAACAGGTATGAATCACCAAATAGGACAAAATTATTCACCTAAAATGTATTGGCAAAAAAAAATCTTTGAAAAAGAGTAATGGAAATCTTATAATTTATAAAAAAGCCAAGCTTAAACTGAAGAATTATTCTATTCAGTTAAAAAGTAATTTCTGAGTAAGAATCGGTTTCATTTATTTTAATGGATTTTATTTTATTTCAAATAGTGAATTAATCTCATGTTCTTTGAACCTTTCTTCCTTCCTCTTCTTCAAGAAGGAATATTAAAATATTGATAAAGATAAGAGAATATTTATCTTTCTCTTTAAAATTTATTTAACTTGGATTTTGCCTGGTTGAAAAGCTGATAACCCTAGCTTCTCAGTGTTGTTGTTTCTGTCCAAGAACACTAAAAGGAAATTATAAAGGTAATTTTTTTTTTCATTTTGAGAAAGAAGCATGTTTTCTGATGAAATCTGTACGCACCTGGCCATGCTCCAAAGTTCAGGAGGTTTAACTGAATGAGCAATTGCTTTCTGCTCTCCCTTTGTTTCCTAGCTACCGAACAGAGGTTACATCTCTCCTAGTAGGCTGAAAATTATTTCTGAGGAGAACAATTATATAAATGTCATGAAAAAGATGTTATCAATTTAGTTTGGGGTAATTTTTTTTTCTTGCAGAGTTTCAGAATTCCTTTTTTTTTTTTGAGGGGAGGATACTGGTTATGAAAGATAAGAAGAGGCCTTAGAGACAGTATCCTGGATACAGTGCCTCGGCACAGCTGAGATGCCTCTGCTCACCTGCTTTGCAACTTCAAGCCAAAGTGGAGCCAAAGACAGTGGGAAAGGTTACATGTGAGCTGTAAGCAAGCAAAGAACGCTTCAGTAATACACACCAGATTACATTTTGCACTGGTAATAGGAGCTATTCTTCAGGAACACCTTGCACTGCCACTGATTTATTTCCTACACGCTCTGCGCCTTAGCGGGAGTGACGCTTGACTCGCAAGGTCACCGAGATGTACATTGCAACACCAGGCCCTTTGAACACCCAGCCTGAGAGGCATAAGTAATCTTATTGATAAATACTTTACTGGTGCTCACCTTCTGCACAGTAGCCCATGCATCCTGGAGTGGGCTGCAGGAGATACACAAAGAAAGCGCCGCAGTTCCTGATGGTGATGGGGATCCGGAACAGGCAGCAGTCCCTGGTGCCCCCAAAGACCTGCCAGGTGGCACAGCCTGTGAGCCTCTTGCTCTCCCCAGGAGCTGGCAGGGATTCAGACTTCAGTGACAGCCACACTGGAGCTTGTGTCCCACATTTGTTCATCTGGGGGTGCACAGAAAAGGAACCGTTTACAGCAAGTGTGGTAAAACCCTGTAGAGATCACTAAAACCCCAGAGCCTGAGTGTGGGGAACCTGGAGGCTCAGAGAAAAGCCTTGTAGGTGGGGATGAAAATGTCTTGCTCGGTTTTGAGAGGCGGCTTTACACAGATAAAACGCTTAAAGAGCACAATAACAGGATTCCAAAGTATTTTCCTCTGGTTTTGGTTGGTTTGCACGAAGAAGATGAAAGCATGAAAGCAGGCTAGATCACCTCCCTCCAAAACAGCTGCCCTGCTCCTGACAGCCCCTGCCCTTCCAGCACACACTGGACATGTTTGTGGGGCTTGTACCTCTCCCTCTTTCTTGAAGAGAATATGAAGGACTGACAAAACATGTGCAGGATATGTACAACTTAACTTTAAAATTTTTTTAAAAAATTTTAGTTTTACCTTCAGACTTTTATCTATTAACAACTTCCTTGAATACCCTGAACACAAGAAATCCCAAAGCAGAAGGCATTGGTCATAAATGGTTTAAATGACAGCATGTTGAGTCATGGTGAGGAGAGATTGATTTCCATTTCCCAACTTAGGGATGTTTGTTCAGGAATCTCAGGTCTGAGCTGCCCTCTGCACCTGTCAGGCTCTCTCCCCTGACTGAAGGAACACGGTTCTCTAAAGCTGTCTTTAATTTAAGCACCTTGGTGAGGAGATTAGGTGTAATCAGGGCCTTATTAAATATACAAAGCCAATTACAATGGTGACTCATTTTTCTGCACCATTACCTAGCATTTGCCAATATGCAAAGCACAGAGATATTTGAGCTGAAGTTTGGAAATTATTACCAAATAGTGACAATAATTTGCTCTCAGATATCAGTCATATTCAGCAGAGCATGACTGCTGCAGTCACTTTGCATTTCTTCAGCCAGTGACAGTGAACCATCTCTACGAGTCCAGTTTGGGGAATGTGATTCCTCCCAGTGTGAGTGTTGGGCTATAAATCACATTGGGAAAATAAAAACCAAGACCATTTGCCCAGGTTTGTCCATTTTTTCCCATTTGCCCAGGTTTGCTGCTTCACTTTCAAGATCGAAAGTTATTTGTGGCAGCAGGGGAAGCGGTGAAAGTCAAAGGATAAATTTATTAAGTCACGCACCGGTGCCCTCCTGCAGTTTGAGTTGTACCTGGGAGCTGCTCAAGCCAGAAAGCAGCACCAGGGGACAAGAGATGCACACCCAGGAAAACAAGGGTAGTTGAAAAAAAATCAACCATGTGACATGACACAGTCTGATTTCCATTTGGAGCCCTTTGTTGCCACACTTCTGAAAACAAGGATTCCAGAGAGAAACCACTGAAATTGTCCAAGGTTGTTGGTTTATTTTTTCCCTGAAAAGTGGCAGTAGAGCAGAGAGGCTGACCCTGCCTTCCCTGTTTGTGTCCTGGTGGCCTTAGAGGTGGCACAGGGGCTCACACAGTGCAGCAGCTCCCTGGGGAGGAGAAGCCTTCCAGCATAGTGCAAGCAAAGGACAAGACAAGACCAACATAAAAATTCTTCTAGGTGGCATTTTAGACCAATCCCTTCCCTTCTCTTCTTTAAAAGCAATGTTGTGTGTAACTTTTATGAGGTTTGTTCTGGATGTTTATTTACAGCTTTAAAGGACAGAGGTGTTTTTTGGTAAAAATACAGGTGATGGGAATTTGTTGCATCCTGGTGAACTTCTGACCTAAGAGTGTGAGATGTGGTGTGAAGAAGCATGTTTCCAAAGCATGTTCAGGAGAATACATTTGTAATGACCCGGAGAGTGGAAAAAACAACATCCAGAGAAGCAGCATGGGAGAAGAGAGAAGAGAGAAGAGAGAAGAGAGAAGAGAGAAGAGAGAAGAGAGAAGAGAGAAGAGAGAAGAGAGAAGAGAGAAGGATGGAAACTGGAGCTCAGGGGTCTCTGCTCCATTCTTCTCTGGGTGTGATACCTGCAACCTGAAGTTCCTCTTACACAGGGAAGCTGCAAACTCCGGTGCCTTTGCATGTGTGAGTAAAGATTGCTGGACTGGAACATTCTTTTTGAAATTACACTAAAGTGCAGGTATTAGTGAGTTCACTTTGGAGGTGTTTGGAACCACACAAGCTGGGAAGAATTAGTTATGGGGAGCAGAGCAGCAGGGATGAGTGAGCACTGGATTTCAATGGATGTGTGCAAACTCAGGCAGTCTTGTAGGAAATGGTTTGGTGAGGAGACACAGCGCAGCCTAACTCATCCCAACTGAAAAAATACTCCTACGATTCTCTGTAAAAGAACTTTTGTTGCTTAAAATGAACTACAGCATCCATCTGATGCTGCCTTTACCAATGTGACTGGTGCCAACATGCACCAGTGCTGCTCCACTGGGAGTGCAGCTGCTGGGCTGCCTCTGGCCAGGCACACACTGTGCCTCAGTTTCTCTGGCTGCTCAACCTCGAGCAAATAACAAAACACTGACTCTCTCTGTACCTCACTTATCTCTCAGCCAGAGGTGGAGATGGCAGAGATGGTGACAGCACTTTGGTGCCTTGCAGCAGAGCTGGGGAGATAATTCATTAATGAGACACCCATCTCTCTGCTGTGCTGGGGGCCGTGTAGATAAATAGATGTGAGTGCATTCTGGCTGTGAAAACAGACTGAGAGTGATCCATACAGAAAAGGGGGCCTGGAGCTCTTGTTAACACACGGAGGAAAAATGGAAATGCTGGAATTAGAGGATGGTGATTTCCCCGCCTTGTTTTTATCCTCCCCAGAAGTCTGTGAGCCATTTCAGTGCTGGAGAAAGTGTGGATTAGCATCGCTGACATCAGCATGCAGCTTCCTGATAAACCTCCACTGGGATCTCCTGCCTTTGCCCTGGCCAATCTTGCACTGAAACCACTTGAGTGAGACAGTTTGTTATGTAACAAGCACAAATTACAAGCAATGACCAACCTTTACAAGGCAAAAAAATCAGACTGTGAGACAAGAAGTGATTGTACCAAACAGGATTTCAGGCTGGCCAAGGAAGGATTTTGGTATAAATCAAGTATTTCTGTTTTCATGGCAGCGCTATGACACACGTGAATTTATTTCCTGTTATGAGTCAGGTGAGCTGCCACACACTAGCCGAAAGGATTTGCTGCATGAGACTTCTGTGAATTAGGACACAGACCTGGGAAGGCAAGGGCAAATGTATGTTCATGTGTTCAACCAGCAGTAGAGATAAGAACAGAAAAAAACTCCCCGAAAAACAAACAAACCAAAAAACCCCAAAGAATCTTAGAAGAACAATCTGGGTGAAGAGGCTTCAAAGAGCCAAAATTTTCAAGTCCCCACTGTGGCACAATTTGCATTGAATTTTGTAGCTGTCATTTGGGAGAGCAACCAGAAAATTGAATAGAGAGGCAGCAAATGATTGGCATTGAAGCCAGAGGATTTACCAGCAATGCCTGCAGTCACTGCTGCTCTGAGGATATTGGAGAGATGTGGGAGTCTCACAGCCCCACTCAGCAGATTCTCCAAAAAAAAGGAGGAATTACACAGCTGCCTTTATAGCAGAGCAAACTCCACAAATTTAGGCATCCAGTGACTCATCTTTCAAAGGAGAACTTCTCCAACACAAATGGACACTTTAGGCTGTTCACAGCCTTCATTAGTATCTTTCCATGCTTTATCCAGTTGTAATTAACTGGTGTTATTAATCTTAAAAGCATTTTATAAACCTTACCCAACTAATCTTTGCAACACCTCTGTGTGGCAGGTAGGCATTCATGTAGTATTTTTGATTTCTAATTAGGCACCAGATAATAATTTAAATAATCCACTTTAGAAAACCTAAACAATAGAAAAAAATTGCCAGAAGAAAGGAACAAGCCATTATTGTTTAATCCAATGATGTCTCCTTCCATTTGCTTGGGGTTCGGAGTATCAACCAGTTTGATTGACTGAACACTGAGGTTCTTCATAACTGCACAAAGAAATCAAGCTCAATTGTTCTTGTCACTTGGGTATAGCTGAAATTATGCTGTTAAAAATAAGTAGCACCATATGTGAGGAATGTATTGTTTTAGTTGGATGGAGATGGAAGGCTTTCTGGTGTGCTGCTGGTTGGCAGTTAAAGCATTGTGATTTTGCATCTGTTATCCACTCAAAACTTTACTTTAGCTTTTTTATTATTATTTCTTTGTAGTTAGTTAAAGTAAATAAGGGTTGTTTTTTTTTTTTAAATTTCAGTCTGGGGCCAAACTCCACAGAAATCAGTTTACGTCAGGAATATCTGTAGTAGCAATTAAACTGGTGCCTGTCTTGTTTTTCTTTTAAGCACATGCCTCTGAACAATAAAGGCTGTAATTGTAATTTCTACAGAAGTGTTTTTGCATGTCTGAAAAACAAACAAGAAAAACAAAGGCTCTTCATACCTACCATTATGATTTGGAATATTCACGTATGTGTTCAAGACAGAATTACAGATGAAATAATACCTTGAAAGTGTCACTTGCTTTTAAATTCATAGAACGAGGTGGGGCTGGATTCAGAGTAAAGTAATAAATGAAACAAAATAATAAATTAATGGTATGCAGCTGAGGTACTGTGCTTTGACTGTGAGCATAAAATGTTCTAGAAGAAGTTAAACAGGAGGGAAAGAAACTAAGTATGGAAAAATAAATCTTCTTCTCTAGGGACTGACATATAAAGCATCATGAGCAGGTTAGATTTGACAGGCTTTAACATGACCTTGTTTTATACACTAAAGATTAACATTTAAACCTATGTTTGATCCTAGTACCTATGTAAAAAAGTAAACCTATATTGTTAAAAATGAAACTATGGAGAAAATACCAACCCTTACTGCATAACATGTCTTTTATTTACACGTGCACATTTACAGTAATACAGGAATTTAGCGCATATTCAGATTTGGAGAGGGTTTTGTTCATTTAGAGGATGAAATTTCTGAAGAAGGGCATTGGAAGTTGTCTTGATGCCCCATCTCAGGCAGGTGTTACTGGGCATTTCCCAAACAGAATCTCATATCCATAAGTAGCCTGTAGAAAAGCTTGCTACAGAATTGTGTGTGCCAAAAAATTGCACTTATGGGGCTGGCTCATGGGAAAGAAATTCATTTAAATCACAGAATCACAGAATCTGTGGAGCCTGAAGGGACCCACACGGATCATCAAGTCCAAATCCTATCACAGGAGAACCCCAAGAGTCACACCAAGTGCATGGGAGCATTGCTCAAATGCTTCTTGAGCTTTGTCAAGATCTGTGGATCCCATCTTTGGAGTTCTTGGAGCTGTGACCACATCCCTGGGGCTCCTATTCAGTGCCCACCCAGCTCTGGGGGAAGAACCTTTTTCTAATATCCAACCTAAACCTCCCCTGACACAATTTCAGACCATTCCTTCATGTCCTGTCACTGTCACCACAGAGGACAGATCAGTGTCTGCCCCTCCTCTTGCCCTCACAAGAAAATTGAAAAACATGTGTCTGAACCCAGAAGTCTCTGAGCCAGGGGTTGCTGTTAATGTGCAAAAATGAAATTATTCCCCTTTCCTGCCATTTCCTCCAGAAAAAGACATTGAGCTGCTGGTGAGGACAAGCACCTGGGGCCAGTGGAACTTCTCCACAGGAAGAAGAGAATTTTCAGCCCATTTCTGGCTTTGCTGTGAGCCTGGTGGGGCATTTGAATTTGCATTATGGGCAGCAGCGTGCACTGCTCTGCTGTAATCCACAGATTGATCTTTTATCTGACTGTGGAGCAGATCTTCAATAACATTAGTCTGTGATGTTCCCTCACATCTCTTTTTAGTGTTTATGCCTCCCATGGGGCTTGCCCATATGTAGATGTATCCAGATGTGTGCATATACCCTGTGTTATTTTAATTCAGAAGCTGGAATTTCTGTAATTGATCTCTGTTTTCCCATATTGCCTGTTAAGTGCTTCTCTGTATGTTTAATGGATTTTTCTGTTGAGCTTTAATTTTTTCTCTCTTTTGTTCTTCCTCTGAAGGTCATTTTACTATGGTCTGGCCATGTCTGTGCATTGTTTCTTGCTCCTTAATATACTGCTTTAATCTTAGTAAAAGCTTCACTATACTTTTATTCATTTAGTGTTTTTGCCTTTCACAGAAAATTTGGCAGTTTTTGAAGAACAAACCATGATCTGTAGCAGAAGCCTCAATACTTGAGGATCCAAAAATTTGCAAATTTTGATTGGACTTCTACCACAATGTATTTTTGGATAGGGAAGTGGTTGTGGCCAGGGGTGCATGTCCAGAATCTGGTAATTGCTCTTCCTCCTTAGGGAGCACTGGGGGAAAGGCAGGGAAGAAATACAGGGAGGAAGGTCAGGATCATTTGTTACCCGCCCTGAGAAATTCAGCAGGCAAAGCCTAAATTGGAAAGCTCTTTCAATCAAAAACATTTTGCCACTGGAGGAATAAGGTTATGGACAGCAGTTGGATTCAAGGGATGGCAAGTTCAGGAACGCAATTAATATTTTCACTTTCTCTGACATAAAAGCTTTTGGGTTTTCCTTCTGTCTTTTTTCTGCTTTGTAGCTTGTGGGGGTTTTTTTCTGTCTTTTCTCCTTTCCACCCCCCTCCCTTTTTCTATTAAATGAGGGGATGAGAAGCAGCTCCTTAAGAGCTGCTGCTGGTTTTCCATCGCAGTTTGCTGTGCCCCTGAGCTGTGGCACGGTCACATTCTGGGGCTCTCACAGCCCTCATGTCCTGCTTCTCCTCCCTGTTGAATATAAAACTCCCAGTGGTTGTGAAATAACATGCAGACAGGGACATATTTTTATGGTGGAGGTTTATTTCACGGCAAGATTCAGAACACAGGCATTGAGGGGCTGTCTGGAGGAGGCAGGAGCTGCCACCCCTCATGTCCCCCAGCCTGTGCCATTTGTCCTCCCACATTTCTCCCCTGCGCTGGGCAGGACCTCCAAATCCCCATTATGGCTTAAATCCCCCCTGAGCTCACTGGGTGACAGGAATCCTAACCTAGCAGCACTGTGAATTAAGAAGTTAATCTCATCCATCGATAAGCAGCTAATTGTATCTGGCCAGTATCAACATGATAACAGCAGGCATATATTTTACAAGGTGCTGGAGTAATGTACTTTTTAATTCTGCAGCCGTATCGTCAGGCTTTATTTGGTCTCTCTTCTCTTCTATCTGTTCAGGGTTTTGTCTTTGACTTTTTTAATTAAAATCAACTCGCTCCAGCCAGACTGGAATGTCCAATAATAACTGCTTATTAAGGAGTGGAAGCGGCGCTGTTATTAATTTAAATTATTTTGTTCCAGAGGTTTTGCTGAAATTAAATGGAAAACCAAATCAAACAATGATTTAATTAAGTGGAAGAGATAGAATGTACAGGCAGATTTAGAGGGTGAAGATCTAAAAGAAGCGTATTCTTCCAGTTTTGACATCTAACAGATGTAATCCTTCATCAGCATGGCGAAGCAGAGATTTACTGTCATTCAGAGGATAATGAAGAGACCAATGGCAAGAATTGTTACAAGATAAGAAACTAAACTAATGAATATACCTTCACAAACCTGAATGAAAAACTCCAGAGAAGAGATTAAAAGAAACAAAGCGTGCATTGTTAGAAAGCAATCTCATACGGCTGAGCGTTGCTACACACTCAAAATTGCTGAAATATAATGAAAAATTAAATCATATTATAGAATATATATGTATGCTTATAGAGCAACCTGGAAAACTTCATCGTGCTTTGGGATATTTGAGGATGCCATGAAATTACACTTTCAATCATAATCCTGCCAATTTATTAATGTTAATAAGATTTATAGTTTATATATGCAAAGTGTTAGAAATTCTACAGAAATAACAACTGTCTCTTAACATTTCATTAAATGTTAAATTATTAAGATAAACTTCACTTGTGACAAGTTCACAGGTCCAGTTTGAATGGATATAAAATGGTTTTGCTAATTTTGAGAGAGCTCTCCAGCTAGAGTAGAATCACCAGATACCAAACACCCTGGCACTCTAGGCTGAATATTTCATCTTTTAAGTACTTTATGGTAATTAGTTTATTATTTTCTGAATAATTTTGTTTAACTTTATGCTTGAAATTATGCTAACCTCCTGCAGTTGGGATATTTGAGGTGGCAATGACTTTAGTGAGGGGCTCAAGTTGCTCTGGCAACAATGATTGCGAGTTAAACATTATTGTCATACATATTAAACACACATAAAACCAGATAATTATTGTTTTGTCTCTTTTATAGAGAAGTCTTATGTGGTGGAAGGTTTTTTGCTCCATGAAGCCATTAGCATACTTATGAAAATAAAAAATGCAAGAAATGATTCAATGCAGAAAAAGATTCAACTTTAGCTTTTCCTCCAGTTTGCCCAAAGAAGGCTTTAAATATTATTTTTTTCTGATTTTTCCCTTCTGATTGCATCAGTGGGAGAAAAAATAATAATTTATATGGGAAAAGAGTCAGGTTGCAGAATTCATTCTTTAAGCCATGCAGTTGCTTGGAAAAAACACAGCTTGAGGTGGCATACTTGGTTTACTAAAAACCTCTCTGTAGAGCTGGAAGACACCTGGTTTTATGTTGGAATATTTCCCAGCCTGGCTGAATATTGGCTATTCCATTGGGATCCTGGTCTCTGACTTGCATATGATGGTGATATTGTTGGTTTTGATGGTGGTGAAGGTGGTTTCTTTGCTGTTGGTTTTATTGTTGTTGCTGTTATTATTGAAATTATTATAATTATTATGATTATTATTATCACCATTCAAGTGGTTTTCCCATTACCACCCACCTCTCCCCACTGCATACACAGTCCCAGAGAGGGATGGGGAGGAAAACCCCCCCATTGAGAGGGTCAATCCCAGCTGTGCAGGGGGAGCTGCTCAGGTTCTGCTGACCTCGACACATCTGGTGGGCATTTCCCCGGGGTGCTGGCCGAGCATCAGGCGGTACCATGCTGGTGGCAGGGAGTGGTCACACACCAGGTCCTGGCTGGCCACTCTCTGCAGCTCCAGGGAGTCGAAGCTGGTGCTCCTGCGGGGATCGCGGAGGACGCGGTGTCCCCCCGGCCAGCACTCGGGAGCTGGGGAGGATGGAAAAGGGCAATCAGTCATGGCGTAATTAATCAGATTAATTCCACCGGACGCTGCTAAAATCCTGTATCTTTTTATGTTCTGATTTAGTTTAGGACTGGGCTCGTTTTCGAGGCAAACAAATCCAGATTTAAATATATAAAGGTGCATACAAAAGTGCAAGCTTAGTAACACAAAGATTTTCATTATCTAGATTCTCACTATATCTGAATCAGGACCAAACCCCTTCACCTTTTAACACGATTTCAGCCTAATTTTAGGGATTAACATCTGAGCCACTCCTCCTCAGAAATCAAGTAGTGTTTTGAGGTTCCAAAGCCTTGTGACCTTTGAAAGTATGTGGCGTTTTAATTTGATTTACTACATGCATGAGCGGTTTAATCATAATATAAATTGATGCTCGAGTATAAAGTGCACTTCACATGCTTTTAAATAGAGGCTGAGAAGATTCAGAAAAAGAACTGTTTAAAAGACAAAAAAAAAATAAAAAAAGAGATTTGATATGAAAACAACACTAAAGGGATTTGAGAAATCAGCTCAAGTTAGGTTTGCAAATATTGAAGCCACAGGTCAGACTCACTTGAGGCACAAAGCCAAACATATCAGGCCTTGTGTGTGCATCTCAAAGTCTGAATCAAGCCTGCTGCCTCTTGACATCTGTTTGTTTACTTGCCTGCCCTGTTCATTTTCATACATCACTTGACTTTTTTACAGAATATTCAGTCCTTTTCTTCTCACCTAATAAAAAGAAGCCTTGTGGAGATTCTGTTAGAAGCTGCTTATCTCCAAAGGGCCGATCATGTAGCAAAAATGGCCTTTTTTTGGTTATCTGAGCCATTCCTTGGTGAGGCCAGGTCCCTTTTCACCACATCAGCACTGCAGAGTGGCCACAGGAGAGGACAAGGCGGAGCTGCTCTGCTCTGTGCCTCAGCAACACAAGGCTCAGCTAATTTCTTGCTGCAGTAATCTTTAATTGCTAATGATGATGTAAGAGGCAGAGGCCACATCACAGGAATTGCACAACCTGGCAGTTAGCAAAATCACCTCTTTTCACTGTAAATAGAGCTTATTTATGTGGCACCTTTGACAGGGAATAAGACCCCGCCCCATAACTTGATTTTTCAAATGTCACTTTTCAGATTGTTACTCTGCTTTAATATTAACGCCAGTGGCACTCTGAAACACATTTATCATTTTTATTTTATTGACAAGATACTCAGAAGGTCAAAGTCAATCCATTTATGGCAGTATTTGTAAAGATTATTTTGATTGTGCCAAAGGCAAGGCAATGGTATACAAGACAAATGGGGACAAAATGTAGCGTAACGAAGGCTTTATTGCAATTTTCAGGGAACTAAACTGTCAAAGCCATTCCAATTCCAATGCAAAATTCAGCTGAATTAATACAATTGCCTTTTTAAATAAAAAAGAAATGCCCTAAGCTTTTCTTTCCTATAGGTAAGAGACATTTTGGAGAGGGAACACTTGGAAATATTGCACCTCTAATTAAATCTGGGATCCATTTCCTTCCCTCAGAAGTCCTTTCTGGAGACCACATGGAGACTGTCCTTTGCTAACTCCCAGCCCAAAGGAAGAAGTGACATTTCAGCAGACCAACTATTTTACAAAAATGAAAAGTTTACCCTATATTTAAAACCCCCTAAAAAAATGCAGACCCTTACTGACCCCTCCAGCACCACTCAGGGCTTCAGGAGAGTTAATGGGAACAGAATCTTGGCTCCTGATGCCTTTTGCATGCCTGAATTGGTTCCTGTCTGAACAAAAGGAAAAGGAATCTAAAAGCAAACATCTCTTTGCAGAGCACTGCCACAGGAATCTTGCAAGGACATTGTGATATAATTAATTGCATTCACTTTCTCAATACTAACGATATCAAATAGTGCCTTTAGATGTAACTAATAGCCTTCTGCTCAATATGTATCAGTTATAATCCAAACTCACAGCACGTGTTGTGGTCTTACCAGTGATTAACTACTCTGTCTAAACAATGCAAATATATCAGACACTGACACGTGGTTAATTATTTTTCATCCCTTGCGTGGTTTTGTTTGCAGGGGTTTAGAAAAGGCTTTCTCACATTAACACCAGAGGAGCTGAAGGCTGCAGATGGGCCTGGCAAAGGCCAGGGAGGAGCACATGGGGGACTCATGCAAGATCCCTAAGGAGAGGGGTGTTCATCCAGTAAATTTAATGGGATTTTGGACAAAAGCAATGTGTTTGGTCCCAGAGGACCCCTGGCTGAAACAGTCACCTCTGAAGGTGTATTTTACCCTGAATTCCCTGCCAGAGGCTGTTTGTGTACCTGTGCCTGGGTTTAGTCATGCTGGCAGGCTGTCACAGAGGAGGCAGGATGGGGAATTGATCCGCTGCCAGCTCCCCTGGAGCCAACCTGACGGATTTTGTTCCCTGCCTGACCCAGGCACAAGGAGCTGGTGGCACAAAAAGCCTCACCCAGGTTTTGCAGCGAAACAAACCCTCAATTACTGAGCTCCCCTTGTAAAATGGTGCTCATTATGGCCCTGTGACAGGCTGATTGTAAAGTTTAACATGCAAATTGCAGGCTGTGGTGCAAGTTAATTACCACTGGCTTTCCTGCAGAAATAAATGAATAAAGGCATCACCGTAATCAGACTTTGTTATAAAAATGTTATTTAAAAGAAAACAACAAGAAGGTACAGCTGAGCCTTGTTGCTTCTTCATCTGAGAGGTGCCCACTGGTACTTTATGGTGGCTGCAGGTACATTCAAATCAGAAAAAACTTTCCTCTTAAATTTTAATTCAGGTGCAGGTGTCAAGCTTATGGACAGTCATGGAGTGCTCAACATTCTTCACATCCACATTCATGCCTAACATGGAACCACTGCTACTCTGGGCTATGCAGATTAGGTTGTCTTAAAAAAGAAATATATATTTTATTAACTTAACAAATTGAATTTAATCCAGCTCTATTCCTATTATTGTATTTAAGGGGCCCATTAAAAAAAAAAAAAAAAGTTGGTTTTCTAGGGAGCTGGTAATTCTGACCATTCTGCTTTCCTTCATGAAGAAATTAAACACTGCAGTGAGATTTTTGTCTCTCTCTATCCAGAGTTGTTGGAATTAAACGCTGGATGCACCTGGTGCTTTAGTCTCCTGCAAAGAGCTGCTTCTTGAGCTACCACCAGCTCAATACAGGCAAGGAGCTGTTGCTAAGACATAAGGATTTGTTTGCTTTACTAGACTCAGAAGCTTTTTTTTAAAAAATGTAACAATTTTTCATCAGAAAGTTGTGGCAAAGAGACACCGAGTAGCTTCTTTTTGACACTGAAAGCAAACAAATAATAATACCTGCTGTATGTGCTAAGTGAAAATGACATTTGAGTAACTCTGGTGCAGGTTCCTTGGGGAAAAGCCTGTCTCCATCGAAGCCAGGAGGAATGCTGCTAGTGCCTGGATGTTGAGAGCCACCTGTTAAAGTGTGGGAAAGGAGGGGCAGCCTGTGGGCTTCCTGGGGAGAGGAGAGCCTCCTGCAGAAGTCAGAAACATCCACAAATATCCCATGGAAAACGAGCAGGAGGTGGATATCCGAACTGAATATGCTGCTGTGGACAAGGGCTTGGCCCTCAGCTGAAGGAAACGTCAGTGTGATCACAGCTGGAGGAAAATAATTTGTGTCAGCAGGCTCTGGGGACAGCCTGGAAACCCATCGTGTGCTGGCCAGTATTGTACAGGTGGCAGTGAGGCTCCTCAGGGCTGTACCAGGGACCAGCCAAACAAGAATCTGGAAAGGTGTTTTTAGGGAATCACTTGGTGTGGACACGATTTTCTAAGAGACTTTTGCCTGCTAAGCAGTTGCTGATTTTTCCCAAGGGAAAAGCTGTCAACAGCAAACTTCTCTCAAAACAAATTTGGCAAACAACCAGCAGTTTCTCAAAACAACCTTCTGCAGGTGGTGTTTTGCATTTCTTTAGTTTAACCAATAGGATTGGGGAGGTGTTTTTCCTGTTCACCAATCCTGTTAGTCTGGATCAGAACACCTTACAAAAGGTGCCAGGAATTAGACAATAAAGCCTTCTGATTCTCTTCTGCCTGCTGACTGGAGTCAAGCATCTTTATTTTGTGTCCTATTGAGACAACTTTGGGATATTTCATACTTTAGGATACCCCCTCCACCCACACATTTAACACCTGAAACACCCACTGGCTGCAGCTTGTTTCAGGCAGGTTGGGATCTGGATGCTCTGTAAACACCTGAGTCACCTGTAGACTTCTTGGGCAGAGGTATTGGTGGGGAAAATGCTGCTTTGGGACCACCAGGCATCTGCTGAGGGTCTGTCCCCCCTGGCTGGTGCTCATAGCCATGGGGGGAAGCATCAGCCACATCAGACATAAAGCCAGGAAACTTAAGAGTGGCAGGTTGAAAAATCATAAGGAAATAACTTGCTAAACCTTTGCTTTCATTTCTAAAGACAGGTGAGTACAAATGTAATAGAGCTTTGCCTGTCCCTCCTGCTCCCAGTAAATATCAGTGGCTTACATGGAGGAAGGTTTAAGAAGTTGTGAGATTTTGTTTGTTTGCTTTGAGTAGAGGCTGCAAATCAAATAATATCAATAGGTGATGGCAGCCAGGAAACCCTGAAAGAAATATAGTCCACAAGCCTGAGGTGCATGTTTGCTTTGGGCAAAGCCACACAATACATCTAAAGGGTACTCTAAAGCCTGGGGAAATAGCTGGCAAATTGTAAAATAACTTTTGTGTGGAGGGTGAATGAAAAGCCAGTGGCTGGTGCAGGCAATGCAAACCAACAGCAGCACTTGGTGACGGGCTGTGATTGCTCTTTGACCATGAAAGGTGTGTCCTCACATGCAGATTTCCCTCTTGCCATCATCTCCCATATTGTGGGAACACAATCTGGAGTTTCCCCCAAAATACATGTAGGTATATGTATGTATGCATAAATATATGTGAAAAAAATATATATTTCAAATGATGCATGTGTACTTGTATTTTTGACAGTTGTATGACATACAGTAAATTTTTGAAATCCCTCCCTCTGTGGCAGGTTTTCAGATTTCAGCTTTTTGTTTCTTGCAATTCACAGTGGATTTTCCAGCACGTTTCCACATTTTCCAGCATGTTTGACTTTCTCTTCACAGGGAAATTATGAAACATTTTCATTTGGAAAAATCAGTCTGAAATACTGAGGCTAATAAGCCATAACTCCAAACTAATTGCAGACGAAGGACGTGTTCCCTTTCTTCTCTTTCTGTTTTAGAAACATAAAGAAACTTTTTAATTGCCAGACTCTTCCATGCTCAGGGGCTGGACTGCAGTGATGTAGAAAATCTCAGGTAAGAGTTTCTGAAGCTTTCAGCATGCCAGTGCCAACACTTCCCCATATTATGATTTACCAGACACTGAAAGTGAGTTTATGTGCAGAAGGAAAGGCAGATGTTGGGAAAGGGAAATTCTTTCCAAGCTCTTCATGGATGTGTTCAAAATAACAGTACAACCCAACCATCTGACAACATTTAAAAATTCCTTTTGGTGGATGCACCTTCCAGGGGAACAAACACCTATTAATAGATAAGATATTTGTAGCTAAGGAACACTTGACAATTTATTAAAGATAAAAGTTCCTGCCTTATTTCACCAATTATTTAAAGATATTGCTTCAATTATTCTGCCTGCTGATGACAAAAATTTTCATTCTTAACAATATTCAGAGGCAAAAATTTGTTGTGGATGTGACAATGATCACTACATTAAAATGCTTGAACCATGAGTGCTCCTCTGGTAGATAAAACATAATAAATGTATTAAAAACCCCTTGATAGCTAATAAATAAAGCTATTTTCAGAGATTTCAGAAGCAGAAGAACCTCCTACTGAACTGAAATGATAAGGAAACCCATTGTACAAACACCACACACTCATAATGGTCAGGTCTTGAGCAGGTCACAAAGCATTCATAAGGCAAAATTGATAGAGATAAATGAACCATTGTGCAAAATGAATGTAATTATAGAAATTTTGACCCAGGAAGAGGCAAGAGGCTGAGCACCTGCTGAAAAGAATATGACATTTAATAGATGTTATTTGTACTGAATAACAGGCAGATCTGAGGAAAAAAAACCCTCCTGCAATCTGAAGGTGTTGCTTTATAATGCATCTGAGTTTCATTTGTCTGGGAACAAGGTCACTTGTCATCCTGGTCTTCCATGGAGTAAAGCAATAAACTATTGACAAACCAAGGGCCAATGCTCAGTTCCAGAGCAAACAATTATTTATTCATGCTCGTGTCTCTTATCTTGCCTTGCATTTCTATTTTTAACTCGTGGTTTAAAAAGGAGGAATTGATTATGTGAGGCTTTTCTTCCAGTTTGTGTACCTTCTGAATAATTTGCAGAATAATGAGCTGCATACAGCTCACACAGGGGGATGCAGAGACAGGCAGAGAAGCAATTTTGTGTGGGACCAGGAGAGGTGTCAAGAGGGTCTGACCAAATAGGTGAAAACAAGGGGACCCTGTGAAGAGTGTGAGCAAAATCTGAGGAACTTCCTGGCAGTTTAGAGTGGAGTTTGGAGAACTGTCACAGCAGATGGGATGGACAGCACCTTCTTTGGTGCTCCATAAATAGAGAAGATGAAGGAACTTTTTATTTTCAATAAATGAAATGCATGTGTGACCCACTGAAGTAAATGAGCCAAGAAGTGTCCAGCAGAAGTGTTTTCCTTTAAAATGTTTCAATCTCCGAGAATCACTGTCTGGCATCCCTTATCAGTGTGAAAATTGCTCGTGGAAAATGTGGTGGACACAAAAAGGACAGGAAAAATCCCATGGATAAATAGCAATGAGGAGTTGTACAGGCCAGGTGAAGTCAGTAACCTGCTTTGCAAAACACAGCCTCATCTATTGAATGTGCCAGTTAGAAAAAACAGCAAAGCCAAATTGTGTCAATAACTCTGTTATATTTGACTGAGTCTCCTCCTCACTCATTCTGGCTCAGCCCTAGAGCCAGGAAGGCTGAGAATCTGAATATAGAAATCTCTTACTATTGCTGTGTCACAACAGAATTCAAAACCTCATAAATTGCCTCAAGTTATCTCTAAGTTAATGATGATGCCTTTAAGGGCTTCTGAGCAATCAATAAAAAGAAAATTATAATTATTGTTATTGATTGGTCTATTTTGCTCTCATCCCTCAGAATGAAAAAGTGAAATCGAATGAAAAGGGTCTTTCGTACCTCCTAATCTCAGCTGAGCATACAGTCACAAACGTAGCTTTCCTAAATAGAAGCAGCAAAAACAAACTCACAGGTTTTGATTTTAAAAGGCACTGGGCTCTATTCAGATGGAAATTTGATTTCCATGGTTTATCCCCTCGAGAGCTGGAGCTGTTTCTATGCCTCAGCCACGGCACTGGCTAATCGCCATTCGCGAGCCACGCGCTTTTCCAGACTGCTCCCATGGATAACGCTGAATTTTGGCCACATTTTCCTGCACTTCCTCAATGCAGTGCTGCATGTGGGTGATATTATACTGGGGGAAGTGTCACCACTCCCTTGCTGCCAGTGCTTGCAGGACGCAGCAGGGGCTGGTGAGCAGATAAGGGGGCTGTGAGTGCAGCGCTGCCAAATTCCAGCTTGGCACACTTGTCCTGGGTGTGATTTAGCTCCTCTTGGATGCAAGGTGACCAGGCAATTTTTCCTGCTATTGTTTTGCTATTATTCACTGCTGTTATTCATCCCATTCACTGGCACAACAGTGGCTTCAGCTCTTCACTTGTTTTTAATGGGCTTTTCTGTCAGGGCTCTGACATTTAGGATGAATGGCCGGGCTCCCTCTTGCCTTTGGAGTAAGGCTTTATTTGTTACAGTGCTGCACTAATGTACACAGACATGCTCCACTTCCCAGCCAGTGCCAAAACCTGGAAAGATCTCTCCACCATCCTACCAAAATTTAGGTTTTCTTTGACCCTATCCTTCATGCCCTTGTGGGCTGTATGCTGTGTGAAACTTGGAGAGAGTTGATACGAAACAGGCTCGAGCACACAGCAGCTCCTGCTGTGGGTGCAAAAAGTTCTTCTCATGCATTATAGCACTCTGGATGGATTTAAGAAATATTGAAATAAAAGGTCATCAGCCAGAAATAGCCAGCAGCCTGCCTGGCCAATGTGATAAGATAAAGCTGTGTACTCCCAACTGTGGAATTGCAACATTAAGCCTAATAGATTTCTAAAGTCCAAATTTATCAGCAATCCTCACTGTTTGTTTCTTCAGCTTTCAAAAGGCACAGATTCTGTACATACAGTCACGGCATCTTCAAACCTCAAACAAATCAGTGCCTTCCTCCCAAAGAAACAGGATTGTATCAGTTCCAGGCAGCATTTTCCCTGAGCCATGATGGTATTCCAGGGAATGTCACACCTGGTTGTGTGTCCAGCACCTGACAGAGCTCTGGTAATGCCTATTCACGCCATGAAACAGCAACACTTCCAGTTCCTTTATACAAAAACCTCCAGATAAAAGCACTCACTATTTTTTATTTAGTTGGATTTAGTTCCCAGGCACTGATTTTCCGTTTTTTGTTCAGGGTCATCTCTGCTTTGGTTGCTCCACAGATCTCTGTTTGTTTACCAGGAGTAGTAGGACCATCAATAAAAATAGCAAGGTTTGAGGAACCTATAAGGCCTTCAGCTATAAGCTGCTTTTTGGATGTTAAAGAAAATATAGCTCAGTTGGTATCAGCTGAGTCTTCACATTTACAGCTGCTACCTGTGCAACCTTTCAGGATGTAATTACCATAATAAGAAAAACATCTCCATAATTACATGTATGTAAAGCCAAACACCTTTCTGTGGCCATGCAGCCAGAGCTGCAGGTACAGATCTGCACATTCACAGGGGGCACAGGGGATTAGGGAGGCACTGGAGAAAGCAGGACACAATTGTTGCCCCATATGGTGCAGATTATGGGCAGCTGGGCTTTGATCAGGCTCAGCCATGCACAAGGCAAACCTACTGATTTCTTCTCATTTACACTGAATTGACTTTGATTACAGATCAGGTTTGTGTGTTTTAAAGCTTCTGCTGTCTTAAAAATGTGCTGGGGTGCTCTGTGTCCTCAGGAGAGAGGAAATGAGCAGAAATGAGCTCTGCCCCTCCATGGCTGAGGGGGCTGTGGGAGGGTGTTCCATGCAGGGATGGGTTGCAATGGGATGGGGATTTCTTCCACCACAGCTGACATGGTGTTTCTCACATGAGCTCTAGCACTGGCACTTTCTGCTCTTTAGAAAGAAAAGAAAAGAGAATCAGATTGCCAGATGGAGTGTTCTCAATGGGAACCACTCTCCTCCTCAGACACTGACAATGCAGTGCAGCTTCTTCTCACCAGATGAGATGAATCCCAGCAATTTTTTATTTCCATGGAGCCATTTCCATGCTGAGCTTTTCATTCTACTCTTCCACCTCCCTCTTGCCTGATAACAGTCAGAGCATGCTTTTAGATTATAAAATAAAGTCATACCTTTTAGCGAAATACATGGTTTAAAAAATAGCATTACTGAACTGAAGGAGGAAGCAGCCAGATCTCAATTTTTTGCTAGGGAATAATTCAACTGAAAATGTTATCTGTGCATCTCGATCCCCAGGTAAACAAGGTGATTACAGGCAGGTGACAGGCAATATTTCAGGTTTTCTTCCACCTTTCTGTTATCAAAACAAGACTCAGTTTTGCATTCTTAGTTGGTAATTGGCTAATAACTGTAATCTTCATCCTGAGAAGATAGGCCAGAAACCAGTGTTCAGAAAAACCCTACAATATGACAATTGATCAATTCTTCATTAGACTTAATGCATTCCAGGTTACCACAGTCACTTCTTTTGCAATTTGAGCTAAAAATACAAACAATCGGCAAAAAATCTAGTCGAGCAATTTCAGATTGGAAAGCCATAACACAAATTAATGCACAAAGAAACAGCAGGCAATCAATTTATCATTTGCTACTTTATTCTTTAGCAATTTGCAGTCATTGCTGAGTTGCTTTTGAAACTTGTAAAATTTGATTATGTGAAACCTGGTGAGTGTCAGGCTTTGGTCATCTCTGCGTTGTGTTTTATGAGTTATTTTATGACAAAAGGATGTAACCTCAAGCTGTGCCAGGGGAGGTTCAGCTTGGAAATCAGAAAAATTTATTCACTGAAAAGGTTGTTAAGCATTGGAATGGACTTCCCAGGGAAGTGGTGGAGTCATCAACCCTGGAGGTGTTCAAGAATTGAATGGATGTGGCGCACAGGGCTCTGGTCTAGCTCAGAGGGTGATGTTTGGCCAAAGGTTGGACTCAATCATCTTAGAGGGTTTTTTCCAGCCCTAATGATGCTGTGATTCTGTGATGCTGTGATTCTGTTCTATTCAAAAAAACCCAGGTGAGAGGAGCAGGGTGACTTGGGGACATTTTCTGCTGGGTTTGAGCTCCATGGGCAGGTTTGGAGCTGGCTGATTTTCCCTGACTTCAAACCATGGGGGAGTGGTCTGAGCATTTGGCTGTCTCATGGAAAATCCCCTGCCACAGAAACTTCTCTCTTTTCTATAATTCTGTTAGCTATCCAATATATATAAAAACACCAACTTTGCCAACTTTCAATGCTGTTTCCCTTATTTGATTTTTCCTTTGCACTGATACATACTCAATTCTGTTTATAAAATGCACAATTTCATGAAGAAAACCTGCAGGTCTAACACCAAAATGTTCTGCTGCCCCCTTGCTGGACTCTCATTCTCACCCCACATTATTTAAGCAAGCTTAACCTTTTGCCACGAGCTGCAGCTCTCTGTGATGATCTCTCAACTCTCCCTCAATGATCCTTGTGGGTCCCTTCCCATTCAGGCTACTCTAGGATTGTATTTTTCACCCACAAAGGCTTTAAAATGTGGTGTGGAAGAAAATCCAGGGCCCAAATTTACTGTGAAGATCTTTGCTGGATATTCCTCAGCCTCTCATTCCTCCTCTGTCATGCCACAGTGACACCGTAGGCTGAAGTCAAGTTCCATTTCATCCTTTCCATTATTTGCTGAAATAAATGTCTGGTGCAGAGCAAAGCACTCAAATCTGGGTTATTCCCTCACAGAACAAGGAGATTCAGCAGCGTGGCTTGATATTAATAACATCTGAATGGCTAAATCCCTGCAAAGTGGGGTAAAAGTTTGCTCCTAGGGATTCAGCAAACACACTTAAACCACAGAATTATCTTCATTCTAAAACAGCCTTCCAGCAGCACCACAGGGCCAGGATACACTCAGGGGTTATTTTGCTGCATCTGGAATTTCGAGGCCATTCCAGAGACACGGAGGCACAATGAAAAGCAGAGCTGGACAAACATGTGGAGGCTTGAGGTATAAAAGGATTAACAGATGCTAATGCTCTGCATTTTACTGCTGCAATAACACGAGCACAGACAGCACCCAGAGCGAAGCAGAAAGTGAAAGATTGCATGTAGGAGGGACAGAAAGACACGGCTACCGTGGTGTGCTGCTGTAAATTCTGAAAAAAGGCAACTGTTGAACAGATGTTACCAGCATACAGAAGATTTAGTGTGTAGATGATTTGCAATTCTCTGGTCCGCTGGGGAAAAGTCACTTATATCAATCTAAAGTAAAGCTTTTCCATTTTTTCCCAGAGAAATAAAATCTTTAAAATCACAAAGAATGATTGATAATATTGAAATTCAGGCTAAGCTCCTCTTCAACATAAAATTAAACATCTTGGAAGCAGGAGGCATTGAGGCATTTCGTTTGCAAAGACATTGAAAGGGAAAAAAAATTAAACTTTCATAAAAATATAGCTCTTTTTCTCTAGGCTATATAGCTTGTCAGATTCAAAATGAAATTATGATAGATCTGGCTGACGTGGGGAAAAGTGTCACTGGTGCCATTTTAACCCCCTGTTAAGCCATAATACTCTCCCAGGGGCGCTCACAGAGTTGGGTTTGCTCCAAGGAGCATTATCCCTGTGTTTTTTCTGTTTTCCTTATTCCATTTCCTTCATTCATATGAAATTCTTTCTGGGATGAGGGGGTTTTTTGGTGGTGGGGGTTTTTTTTGTTTGTTTGTTTGTTTTTGTTTTTGTTATTGTTTTGGTTTTTGTTTGGTTTAGTTTGTTTTTTGGGGTTTTTTTGNTTGTTTTTGTTATTGTTTTGGTTTTTGTTTGGTTTAGTTTGTTTTTTGGGGTTTTTTTGTTTGTTTGTTTGGGGGGGTTTTGTTGTTTTTGTTTTTGTTTTTGTTTTGGGGTTTTGTTTCTGTTTTTGTTTTTGTTTTTTTTAAATTCTGCTATGGGATAGCCAGCTCCAAAATGCAAATCACCTCAAGCAAGGATGTCTAATTCTAACTTCTAATCTGTCTCCCATACAGTAGTGATCAAGCACCCAAATGAATACCTCTCCTAGATACTCCTGCAAGATTTTACATATCCCTTCAACAGCACCACACTCTTCATCCATCCTGAGAGACAACTTTGGACCCTTTGGGTTACAGTTCTTCACGGTCACAATGAAAATTTGTTGATGTTGGCAGCCAGCCTGACCCGGCATTGGGGTCTGGACATGGATAATGGACACTGGAGTCACTGATGGGGATAATGCAGGGCAGGTCTGACTCCACCAGAACCAGTTAATTTCTGTGCTTCTCTCAAGCTCATTTCTTGCTGTTTGTTGCTTATTCATTATGACTCCTGACTGCAGAGAGCACATCAAAGCGGATTTTTTCCCTTTAATCAGGGACCAAAAGCATTATCACTCTGATCATAGCATTGCAGTCCCCATAGTCTCTTCTCAGACCTATTCTTGGAGTGTGTCCCATCATTTAAAATCCTTTTCTAAGGTAGGAAAAATTACCTTTTCTCTTTCAAGGCAAACCTTTTCTTAGGACTTAGACATTGTGCCAAGAATGACATAGATTTTTATACAGATTAAATCTTATTGGCAATAATGATTTGCAGTATTTTCACATCACCAAAGGTCCTTTCCAAGATTTCTTACAACAGCAGGTTATTTTGGCTGTCATTACATGGGAAATGACAGCCCAGATCTTTGAAAAAGCCTCTGCAAATAGTCATTAAGATAAATCTCCTTTCCCCTGAGAGGGGGAATGTAAAGAACTGACCTGTGATCATGTGTGTACATGAAATATGCAGCAGAGACTGATTTTCACCCTTTTTAAAAGACAGGTATATAATAACTATATTATATAGTTATTCTATATTTATAATAGCTAAAATAAGAGTCGGTGTTTTCCTGCCAAGCAGATCAAGCAGAAGTTGGACCTGTTAACAATGTCAAGATTAAAAAGAATAAACAGACCAATTAATCACTTCTTCTGGCCCAAGCAGAATCCACACTACAGCTGAGTTAGCACCTCTTACACTGAGAGGGGGAAAAAAATCTCTGTCTAAAAGGGAAAATCTTGCTAGAAGGAGAAAGAGAGGGATGCTTTGGGGACAGATTGCCTGTCCCTGCTGTCCTGAGGTCCAAGTCAAGCCAGGAGCAAGGAACCACAGGACACTTGGACACTGCAGTGGAAGGTCAAAGCAAACAGGGCAGGAAGGGACTGAGGAAGGTCATTTAATCCAACAATACACCCCAGGGACTGCACAGTCCCATTTGTCACACATGGGATAACCTCTGTGAGCTTTAGGGATGCTGAATTGCTGCCTGTGTGCTCTTAGCAGGGAGCACTGTTTTGGAACAGGATTTATCTCCCTGAGCAGCTCCCAGAAATTCCCTAAAATTTGCAAATTCATTTTTTCAGCGCCTCCAGTGCTGCCCTGAGGGAATATCTGCAGGTCCCTCTGAGGACTCCAAGCAGTTCCCCTGTTGCTCAACAACAAGGGAGATTTGTTCACACCCTTGTGTTTTTAGGGCTTGGCATGGATTTTCTGTGCTAATTTTACTCCCTCCCTGCTAAAAACTTGCCCCTGAGTATCTGGATTCAGTTGCAAGTAAATAGAGTGAGATACTGTGTGTTAATTCCAGTATGCTTTTTGGCTGATAAAAGTGAAAAGTATGAGCTCTTGGGGAGATCATTGCATGTAAATAGGCTAAGGCAATGGCATGGAGAGCCCAGCCAAGCTTCACCATTAAGATTTTATCAAAATGATCCAATGTTATGGAGGCAGATAAAAAGCAGCAGAAGGCTGGGTAGCAAGATCGAACCAGCTAAAAATCTGATTTCTGGTCATGCAGAGGTTTTGAATGTCGATGTTTTTAGTATGTCCAAGAGATGCTCAGGCTGTGGTGGTGCATCAGAACAGTTAATCTCTTGCTGGGGTGATTGTGTACATTGTGCTCCAGCAAACAAATATAAGTGGCAAGGGAAAGGAAGCTGTTCCTCGGCGCAGTTGTTCTCCTGACACTTCACACTGTGAAATACGCTCCAATTTCCCAACAGAAAGAAACCGAAATTATAAAGAACAAGATTGACTGAAATGGATGACAGTGTTTAAAAAACGTTAGCTGGTATTGATGTTTGGGAGGGGGGAAAAAAAAATCTCTCCAGGCATGCTGGCCCGAGGAGGTGATGGATGGGGCTGCCAGGGGGGCCTGGGCAGTGCTGGATAAGTCACTGCAGCCGTGTCAGAGGTGATCATCACTCCTGTGCTCCCTGTGCTCCTGACTGACCACCCTGATATGCAGAAATATGAGGCACTTAAAGCTCAGCTGCCTCTGAAATCTCGATGATGTTGGAGCTGGCTGTGTGAGCTTTCTGAGGAAAATATTTTTCTCTTTTTTTTTTGTGTCTGTTGGAAAATGTTGACTCGCCGCAGCTGAGATTTTCAGAGTGTGTTCCTCCACTGAAGTTCTTGTTGTGTGATGTTTAGTACAGAATTGCTGGAGGGGAAAAAGGGAGAAAAGAAAAGGGAGGAAGCTCTGCACTTTGGCATAATCAAAGCACACGAGAAACCACGAAATGAGGGGCCTGGGCTCTGCTCTGGGTCTGCCTGAGCAAAACTTCCCAAATTAATGTCACTATCTCCTGGGCTGACAGCTACTAGGGGGTGGTGGATGTGGGGAAAGGGGAGGAGAAGAGGATCTTTCACCCTTTCCCTCTCTTTCTATGTGCTTTTACTAAACATTTCAAAAGAATTTGTTTCATTTCAGTGTGAAAGAGGGACAAAAAAGTGTCTGTGCTTTTCATGGAAGGGAAGAGCAGCTCTGTGGCTGGCTGTGCTTTGGGCAGCTCTGGGTTCAGGGATCAGACACCTCAGCAGATGGGACACCCTCAGCCCCATTTCCCTGTCTCTGTAATGATTAATTTGCTGTCCTGGAGATGTTGGTGAAGGCAGGATACCCCACACCTCACAACTGTCTCTTACTAGACCAGGAATGCTGTAAGGAAAGAGAATTGGCTCACATGGTGCAATTGGCTCCTAATAATCCACACCAGCTTTTTCCTTGCTTCCCTGTTTTCTGAGGAAGGGTTTAGGGTTGCTAAGCCATGCACCTGTGGGGTTTATCTGTCCCCCCCACCCCCTTCTCGTTCCAGGTGAGTTTTGTGAGCAATGATCTCCCAGACAAGGTGTGTCACCACTTAAATGTGGCTAACCCTGTTCCAGCCCTGGTCTCCTTTCTCCACCATCCTTGGCTGTGAGGAATTGCCAACTGCTGCCTCTCTGCTCCACAAGTGAGAATGAACCCAGCCCCTTCCAGTGCTCCCTTCTCTAAGGTAAGCCCATTTCCTCTTCACTTTCCTTTCAGGTCGCATTTCCAGCTCCCTCGTTAGCATTGCAGCTCGTTTTCTGAGCTGCCTCTAATTTGTCCAGCTTTATTTCAGTAGGATGATCAAAATCAGTCACAGTGCTCCAGCTGTGGCCTCTCAAATCCACGTGCCCAGGTCTGATGGGTTGCTGTGTTTTATGTGCTCTGCGCTCTGTAACAAATTCCACTCTTAATTTTTCCTAATAACTCTGCAAGTTGCAAATCATTAGGAACCTGCATGGAAGGCAGTCTTGCTGGTTTGTAGCATCTCAAACCATCCCTTTTTTTCACTTTTTTCTCGTTAAGCACTGAGAATTTGCCTCTGTTTTTGCCCTTTTGGTGTCAGAAGTTCTGTGTTCAATTTTGAAGGCAACTTTTGTTTCTAATGATTTGTTTTTTACTCATGGTACCCATTTTTAGCTCTTTCTCTCTTTTTTTTTTTT